>CAXDIW010000401.1:0-297000 GCA_963989415.1 Cerceris ruficornis | reverse complement strand
ATCCGTTATCGGAAATTATTTGTAACTTTCGACAAGTAGAACAATGAATGGAAAAGGTAGACGGTTGAAATCTTTGTATATATTGCTTCTATATAGTCTAAGAAGCATATATGCAAAGCATCCAAACAGTACCAACCGCCAATTTTTTGTTCTTCAAGTTTAAGTGAACAATGTGCCCCAATGGTTAATACTTTATCGGAAATTATTTGTAATTTTCGACAAGTAGAACAATGAATGGAACAGGTAGACGGTTGAAATCAATGTATATATTGCTTCTTTATAGTCTAAGAAAGATATATGCAAAGCATCCAAACTGTACCATTCGCCAATTTTTTGTTCTTCAAGTTTAAGTGAACTACGAGCCCCATTGTTAATCATTTAAAGGAAATTATTTGTAAATTTCGGCAAGTAGAACAATGAACGGAATAGGTAGACGGTTGAAATCATTGTATATATTGCTTCTGTATAGTCTAAGAAACATATATGCAAAGCATCCAAACAGTACCATTCGCCAATTATTTGTTCTTCAAGTTTAAGTGAACGACGAGCCCCATTGTTAATCCTTTAAAGGAAATTAATTGTAACTTTCGACAAGTAGAACAATGAATGGAACAGGTAGACGGTTGAAATCTTTGTATATATTGCTTCTATATAGTCTAAGAAACATATATGCAAAGCATCCAAACAGTACCAAACGCCAATTTTTTGTTCTTCAAGTTTAAGTGAACTACGAGCCCCATTGTTAATCCTTTAAAGGAAATTATTTGTAAATTTCGACAAGTAGAACAATGAATGGAACAGGTAGACTGTTGAAATTATTGTATATATTGCTTCTATATAGTCTAAGAAACATATATGCAAAGCATCCAAACAGTACAATTCGCCAATTTTTTGTTCTTCAAGTTTAAGTGAACAATGAGCCCCATTGTTAATCCTTTAAAGGAAATTATTTGTAACTTTCGACAAGTAGAACAATGAATGGAACAGGTAGACGGTTGAAATCTTTGTATATATTGCTTCTATATAGTCTAAGAATCATATATGCAAAGCATCCAAACAGTAAAATTCGCCAATTTCTTAGTGCTTCAAGTTTAAGTAAACTACGATCCCCATTGTTAATGCCTTAACGGAAATTATTTGTAACTTTCGACAAGTAGAACAATGAATGGAACAGGTAGACGGTTGAAATCTTTGTATATATTGCTTCTATAAAGTCTAAGAAACATATATGCAAATCATCCAAACAGTACAATTCGCCAATTATTTGATCTTCAAGTTTAAGTGAACTACGAGCCCCATTGTTAATACTTTAACGGAAATTATTTGTAACTTGCGACAAGTAGAACAATGAATGGAACAGGTAGACGGTTGAAATCAATGTATATATTGCTTCTATATAGTCTAAGAAACATATATGCAAAGCATCCAAACAGTACCATTCGCCACTTTTTTGTTCTTCAAGTATAAGTGAACAACGAGCCCCATTGTTAATCCTTTAAAGGAAATTATTTGTAAATTTCGACAAGTAGAACAATGATTGGAACACGTAGACGGTTGAAATCTTTGTATATATTGCTTCCATATAGTCTAAGAAACATGTACGCAAAGCATCCAAACAGTACCATTCGCCAATTTTTTGTTCTTCAAGTTTAAGTGAACAATGAGCCCCATTGGTTAATCCTTTATCGGAAATTATTTGTAACTTTCGACAAGTAGAACAATGAATGGAACAGGTAGACGGTTGAAATCTTTGTATATATTGCTTCTATATAGTCTAAGAAACATATATGCAAAGCATCCAAACAGTACAATTCGCCAATTTTTTGTTCTTCAAGTTTCGGTGAACAATGAGCCCCAATGGTTAATCCTTTATCGGAAATTATTTGTAAATTTCGACAAGTAGAACACTGAATGGAACAGGTAGCCGGTTGAAATCTTTGTATATATTGCTTCTATGTAGTCTAAGAAACATATATGCAAAGCATCCAAACAGTACCATTCGCCAATTTTTTGTTCTTCAAGTTTAAGTGAACAATGAGCCCCATTGTTAATCCTTTATCGGAAATTATTTGTAACTTTCGACAAGTAGAACAATGAATGGAACAGGTAGACGGTTGAAATCTTTGTAAATATTGCTTCCATATAGACTAAGAAACATATATGCAAAGCATCCAAACAGTACAATTCGCCAATTTTTTTATCTTCAAGTTTAAGTAAACTACGATCCCCATTGTTAATCCCTTAACGGAAATTATTTGTAACTTTCGACAAGTAGAACAGTGAATGGAACAGGTAGACGGTTGAAATCTTTGTATATATTGCTTCTATACAGTAAAAGAAACATATATGCAAAGCATCCAAACAGTACAATTCGCCAATTTTTTGTTCTTCAAGTTTAAGTGAACAATGAGCCCCATTGTTAATGCCTTAACGGAAATTATTTGTAACTTTCGACAAGTAGAACAATGAATGGAACAGGTAGACGGTTGAAATCTTTGTATATATTGCTTCTATAAAGTCTAAGAAACATATATGCAAATCATCCAAACAGTACAATTCGCCAATTATTTGATCTTCAAGTTTAAGTGAACTACGAGCCCCATTGTTAATACTTTAACGGAAATTATTTGTAACTTGCGACAAGTAGAACAATGAATGGAACAGGTAGACGGTTGAAATCAATGTATATATTGCTTCTATATAGTCTAAGAAACATATATGCAAAGCATCCAAACAGTACCATTCGCCAATTTTTTGTTCTTCAAGTTTAAGTGAACTACGAGCCCCATTGTTAATCCTTTAAAGGAAATTATTTGTAAATTTCGACAAGTAGAACAATGAATGGATCAGGTAGACGGTTGAAATCATTGTATATATTGCTTCTATATAATCTACGAAACATATATGCAAAGCATCCAAACAGCACAATTCGCCAATTTTTTATTCTTCAAGTTTAAGTGAACTACGAGCCGCATTGTTAATCCTTTAACGGAAATTAATTGTAACTTTCTACAAGCAGAACAATGATTGGAACACGTTGACGGTTGAAATCTTTGTATATATTGCTTCCATATAGACTAAGAAACATATATGCAAAGCATCCAAACAGTACAATTCGCCAATTTTTTGTTCTTCAAGTTTAAGTAAACTACGATCCCCATTGTTAATCCCTTAACGGAAATTATTTGTAACTTTCGACAAGTAGAACAGTGAATGGAACAGGTAGACGGTTGAAATCTTTGTATATATTGCTTCTATACAGTAAAAGAAACATATATGCAAAGCATCCAAACAGTACCATTCGCCAATTTTTTGTTCTTCAAGTTTAAGTGAACAATGAGCCCCAATGGTCAATCCTTTATCGGAAATTATTTGTAACTTTCGACAAGTAGAACAATGAATGGAACTGGTAGACGGTTGAAATCTTTTTATATATTGCTTCTAAATAGTCTAAGAAACATATATGCAAAGCATCCAAACAGTACAATTCGCCAATTATTTGTTCTTCAAGTTTAAGTAAACTACGATCCCCATTGTTAATCCCTTAACGGAAATTATTTGTAACTTTCGACAAGTAGAACAGTGAATGGAACAGGTAGACGGTTGAAATCTTTGTATATATTGCTTCTATATAATCTAAGAAACATATATGCAAAGCATCTAAACAGTAACAATCGCCAATTTTTTGATCTTCAAGTTTAAGTGAACTGTTACGAACGGCGTATTATTCGAACGTCCCGTCCGTCGTCGAGCGGGTGCCGACGGATGGTAGATTCCGTGCGTAACGGCCAAGACGAAACGAATCGCGCGCGGGTTTCCGCGGTTGACTCTATTTGAAAATTTTGTAGCTCTCCCCAGCCTAAGGCGAGGAGAGGACAGGATGGATGGGTCGATCTGTTAAGACCTATACAGGTCTGGCTTAATCGAAATCTAAAGGATAAGGATATTGAATAATAGAACTGAATCTCACAATGTTATAATGGGTAAAAGCAATGTGTATTCAAATTTAAACAAAGAAACGTTACAAACGGTAATGAAATGGGTTATAATATCGGCTAAGTTGGATATAAAATAATTGATTTTGAATAGATATATGTACGTTAACAATTTATTGGTGGTGAAGCTGGCTCGAAATCGAGTGATTATGATCCAATCGAATCTATCTTTCGTTTCCGAAACAACCTCCCATTTACAGGCAAAATGTATATTTTAAAATAGTCCAACGGTAGAGAAACTCACTATTGAGACGGCGGTTTACAATAGAATATGACAAGATAATTATGGTAATGGAAAATTAGAACTCACCCTGGATTTTCTGACGATACAAGTGTAAATGATAATTTCGGTTCTATCTCTATATCGGTTGTAGCGGTATTACAAGGTACTCTCGTTGAAGTTCAATTCGGAGTTCAAGTGGCTGAACAGAAGAGTGGATGGATTAGAACTGCACTTTTTCGAATTTACCTATTCTAATGATTCTATAGATCATGCAATAGTAAAATATACGGTTAACGAATTTTATAAGTAGGTTTTACGATACAATTCTCGCACGAAACTCTGAGTCTTTCGGAACTACAGCGTTACCGAACTACGCTCACGGAGAATCTAGGATTTTCTCACGGTTTCGCGGGTTAACAATCACGCACCTCGCGACTTTACGATTGAAAACCAAGAGATTTATTTGTTTAACGAGGATTATAAAGTCCGTTACCGCGTATCGAACTATTGAAGTTATTCGCGTATAACCTAAGCTTAACTAAACCCTCGGACTATGCCTACGCACCTCGCGACTTTCCAGACGATAGTGACGAGTTGAGCTCGTCTTTGGCCTCACAAGGGTGGGCCCTAGGTAGAGGTGGTAGCCACGTTCCGTGGTCACGTTTTGCTAAGGTTAACAATGTTGGGTGCTAGTCTCCATCCTCCCTTCCGTCCGAGCCCCACACATCAGCCGCTGCTGATTTGCCTCGCAATTCCTGGGACCGGAGGGCGTACGTGACTCGAAGCGATCTTTGTCAGCAGGGCAGCCGGATGTACATATCTTTGTTATTGAATCTCAAACGATATCGTAATCCAGTTAGAGAGAACTCTGAATGCATAGGCATTCCTGCATCATCGGAATCGGAGAACAATTATTAACGTTCTGCGTATTTGCCGAAGGAATTTCAAACATTGGCAAATGCGCAGGCAATGATCTCAAAAGAAAAAGAATTTTAGTCCCCGGGACGTAACAGAACTACGAGCCCCATTGTTAATCCTTTAACGGAAATTAATTGTAACTTTCTATAAGTAGAACAATGATTGGAACACGTAGACGGTTGAAATCTTTGTATATATTGCTTCCATATAGTCTAAGAAACATATTTGCAAAGCGTCCAAACAGTACAATTCGCAAATTTTTTGCTCTTCAAGTTTAAGTGAACTACGAGCCCCATTGTTAATCCTTTAAAGGAAATTATTTGTAACTTTCGACAAGTAGAACAATGAATGGAACTGGTAGACTGTTGAAATCATTGTATATATTGCTTCTATATAGTCTAAGAAACATTTATGCAAAGCATCCAAACAGTACAATTCGCCAATTTTTTGTACTTCAAGTTTAAGTAAACTACGATCCCCATTGTTAATCCCTTAATGGAAATTATTTGTAACTTTCGACAAGTAGAACAGTGAATGGATCAGGTAGACGGTTGAAATCTTTGTATATATTGCTTCTATATAGTGTAAGAAACATATATGCAAAGCATCCAAACAGTACAATTCGCCAATTTTTTGTTCTTCAAGTTTAAGTGAACTACGAGCCCCATTGTTAATCCTTTAATGGAAATTAATTGTAACCTTCTACAAGTAGAACAATGATTGGAACCCGTAGACGGTTGAAATCTTTGTATATATTGCTTCCATATAGTCTAAGAAACATATATGCAAAGCATCCAAACAGTACAATTCGCCAATTTTTTGTTCTTCAAGTTTAAGTGAACTACGAGCCCCATTGTTAATCCTTTAATGGAAATTAATTGTAAATTTCGGCAAGTAGAAGAATGAATGGAATAGTAGGCGGTTGAAATCATTGTATATATTGCTTCTATATAGTCTAAGAAACATATATGCAAAGCATCCAAACAGTACAATTCGCCAATTTTTTGTTCTTCAAGTTTAAGTAAACTACGATCCCCATTGTTAATCCCTTAACGGAAATTATTTGTAACTTTCGACAAGTAGAACAATGAATGGAACAGGTAGACGGTTGAAATCTTTGTATATATTGCTTATATATAATCTAAGAAACATATATGCAAAGCATCCAAACAGTACAATTCGCCAATTATTTCATCTTCATGTTTAAGTGAACTACGAGCCCCATTGTTAATACTTTAACGGAAATTATTTGTAACTTCCGACAAGTAGAACAATGAATGGAACAGGTAGACGGTTGAAATCAATGTATATATTGCTTCGATATAGTCTAAGAAACATATATGCAAAGCATCCAAACAGTACCATTCGCCAATTTCTTGTTCTTCAAGTTTAAGTAAACTACGATCCCCATTGTTAATCCCTTAACGGAAATTATTTGTAACTTTCGACAAGTAGAACAGTGAATGGAACAGGTAGACGGTTGAAATCTTTGTATATATTGCTTCTATATAGTCTACGAAACATATATGCAAAGCATCCAAACAGTACAATTCGCCAATTTTTTGTACTTCAAGTTTAAGTGAACTACGAGCCCCATTGTTAATCCTTTAACGGAAATGAATTGTAACTTTCGACAAGTAGAACAATGAATGGAACAGGTAGACGGTTGAAATCTTTGTACATATTGTTTCTATATAGTCTAAGAAACATATATGCAAAGCATCCAAACAGTACCAAACGCCAATTTTTTGTTCTTCAAGTTTAAGTGAACTACGAGCCCCATTGTTAATCCTTTAAAGGAAATTATTTGTAAATTTCGACAAGTAGAACAATGAATGGAACAGGTAGACTGTTGAAATTATTGTATATATTGCTTCTATATAGTCTAAGAAACATATATGCAAAGCATCCAAACAGTACAATTCGCCAATTTTTTGTTCTTCAAGTTTAAGTGAACAATGAGCCCCATTGTTAATCCTTTAAAGGAAATTATTTGTAACTTTCGACAAGTAGAACAATGAATGGAACAGGTAGACGGTTGAAATCTTTGTATATATTGCTTCTATATAGTCTAAGAATCATATATGCAAAGCATCCAAACAGTAAAATTCGCCAATTTCTTAGTGCTTCAAGTTTAAGTAAACTACGATCCCCATTGTTAATGCCTTAACGGAAATTATTTGTAACTTTCGACAAGTAGAACAATGAATGGAACAGGTAGACGGTTGAAATCTTTGTATATATTGCTTCTATAAAGTCTAAGAAACATATATGCAAATCATCCAAACAGTACAATTCGCCAATTATTTGATCTTCAAGTTTAAGTGAACTACGAGCCCCATTGTTAATACTTTAACGGAAATTATTTGTAACTTGCGACAAGTAGAACAATGAATGGAACAGGTAGACGGTTGAAATCAATGTATATATTGCTTCTATATAGTCTAAGAAACATATATGCAAAGCATCCAAACAGTACCATTCGCCACTTTTTTGTTCTTCAAGTATAAGTGAACAACGAGCCCCATTGTTAATCCTTTAAAGGAAATTATTTGTAAATTTCGACAAGTAGAACAATGATTGGAACACGTAGACGGTTGAAATCTTTGTATATATTGCTTCCATATAGTCTAAGAAACATGTACGCAAAGCATCCAAACAGTACCATTCGCCAATTTTTTGTTCTTCAAGTTTAAGTGAACAATGAGCCCCATTGGTTAATCCTTTATCGGAAATTATTTGTAACTTTCGACAAGTAGAACAATGAATGGAACAGGTAGACGGTTGAAATCTTTGTATATATTGCTTCTATATAGTCTAAGAAACATATATGCAAAGCATCCAAACAGTACAATTCGCCAATTTTTTGTTCTTCAAGTTTCGGTGAACAATGAGCCCCAATGGTTAATCCTTTATCGGAAATTATTTGTAAATTTCGACAAGTAGAACACTGAATGGAACAGGTAGCCGGTTGAAATCTTTGTATATATTGCTTCTATGTAGTCTAAGAAACATATATGCAAAGCATCCAAACAGTACAATTCGCCAATTTTTTGTTCTTCAAGTTTAAGTGAACAATGAGCCCAAATGGTTAATCCGTTATCGGAAATTATTTGTAACTTTCGACAAGTAGAACAGTGAATGGAACAGGTAGACGGTTGAAATCTTTGTATATATTGCTTCTATATTCTACGAAACATATATGCAAAGCATCCAAACAGTACAATTCGCCAATTTTTTGTACTTCAAGTTTAAGTGAATTACGAGCCCCATTGTTAATCCTTTAACGGAAATGAATTGTAAGTTTCGACAAGTAGAACAATGAATGGAACAGGTAGACGGTTGAAATCTTTGTATATATTGCTTCTATATAGTCTAAGAAACATATATGCAAAGCATCCAAACAGTACAATTCGCCAATTTTTTGTTCTTCAAGTTTAAGTGAACAACGAGCCCCATTGTTAATCCTTTAAAGGAAATTATTTGTAACTTTCGACAAGTAGAACAATGAATGGAACAGGTAGACGGTTGAAATCTTTGTATATATTGCTTCTATATAGTCTAAGAAACATATATGCAAAGCATCCAAACAGTACAATTCGCCAATTTTTTGTTCTTCAAGTTTAAGTGAACAATGAGCCCCATTGTTAATCCTTTAAAGGAAATTATTTGTAATTTTCGACAAGTAGAACAATGAATGGAACTGGTAGACTGTTCAAATCTTTGTAAATATTGCTTCTATATAGTATAAGAAACATATATGCAAACATCCAAACAGTACAATTCGCCAATTTTTTGTTCTTCAAGTTTAAGTGAACAATGAGCCCCATTGTTAATCCTTTAAAGGAAATTATTTGTAACTTTCGACAAGTAGAACAATGAATGGAACTGGTAGACTGTTGAAATCATTGTATATATTGCTTCTATATAGTCTAAGAAACATTTATGCAAAGCATCCAAACAGTACAATTCGCCAATTTTTTGTACTTCAAGTTTAAGTAAACTACGATCCCCATTGTTAATCCCTTAATGGAAATTATTTGTAACTTTCGACAAGTAGAACAGTGAATGGATCAGGTAGACGGTTGAAATCTTTGTATATATTGCTTCTATATAGTGTAAGAAACATATATGCAAAGCATCCAAACAGTACAATTCGCCAATTTTTTGTTCTTCAAGTTTAAGTGAACTACGAGCCCCATTGTTAATCCTTTAATGGAAATTAATTGTAACCTTCTACAAGTAGAACAATGATTGGAACCCGTAGACGGTTGAAATCTTTGTATATATTGCTTCCATATAGTCTAAGAAACATATATGCAAAGCATCCAAACAGTACAATTCGCCAATTTTTTGTTCTTCAAGTTTAAGTGAACTACGAGCCCCATTGTTAATCCTTTAATGGAAATTAATTGTAAATTTCGGCAAGTAGAAGAATGAATGGAATAGTAGGCGGTTGAAATCATTGTATATATTGCTTCTATATAGTCTAAGAAACATATATGCAAAGCATCCAAACAGTACAATTCGCCAATTTTTTGTTCTTCAAGTTTAAGTAAACTACGATCCCCATTGTTAATCCCTTAACGGAAATTATTTGTAACTTTCGACAAGTAGAACAATGAATGGAACAGGTAGACGGTTGAAATCTTTGTATATATTGCTTATATATAATATAAGAAACATATATGCAAAGCATCCAAACAGTACAATTCGCCAATTATTTCATCTTCATGTTTAAGTGAACTACGAGCCCCATTGTTAATACTTTAACGGAAATTATTTGTAACTTCCGACAAGTAGAACAATGAATGGAACAGGTAGACGGTTGAAATCAATGTATATATTGCTTCGATATAGTCTAAGAAACATATATGCAAAGCATCCAAACAGTACCATTCGCCAATTTTTTGTTCTTCAAGTTTAAGTGAACAACGAGCCCCATTGTTAATCCTTTAAAGGAAATTATTTGTAACTTTCGACAAGTAGAACAATGAATGGAACAGGTAGACGGTTGAAATCAATGTATATATTGCTTCTTTATAGTCTAAGAAACATATATGCAAATCATCCAAACAGTACAATTCGCCAATTTCTTGTTCTTCAAGTTTAAGTAAACTACGATCCCCATTGTTAATCCCTTAACGGAAATTATTTGTAACTTTCGACAAGTAGAACAGTGAATGGAACAGGTAGACGGTTGAAATCTTTGTATATATTGCTTCTATATAGTCTACGAAACATATATGCAAAGCATCCAAACAGTACAATTCGCCAATTTTTTGTACTTCAAGTTTAAGTGAACTACGAGCCCCATTGTTAATCCTTTAACGGAAATGAATTGTAACTTTCGACAAGTAGAACAATGAATGGAACAGGTAGACGGTTGAAATCTTTGTACATATTGTTTCTATATAGTCTAAGAAACATATATGCAAAGCATCCAAACAGTACAATTCGCCAATTTATTGTTCTTCAAGTTTAAGTGAACAACGAGCCCCATTGTTAATCCTTTAAAGGAAATTATTTGTAACTTTCGACAAGTAGAACAATGAATGGAACAGGTAGACGGTTGAAATCTTTGTATATATTGCTTCTATATAGTCTAAGAAACATATATGCAAAGCATCCAAACAGTACCATTCGCCAATTTTTTGTTCTTCAAGTTTAAGTGAACAATGAGCCCCATTGTTAATCCTTTAAAGGAAATTATTTGTAACTTTCGACAAGTAGAACAATGAATGGAACTGGTAGACTGTTGAAATCATTGTATATATTGCTTCTATATAGTCTAAGAAACATTTATGCAAAGCATCCAAACAGTACAATTCGCCAATTTTTTGTACTTCAAGTTTAAGTAAACTACGATCCCCATTGTTAATCCCTTAATGGAAATTATTTGTAACTTTCGACAAGTAGAACAGTGAATGGATCAGGTAGACGGTTGAAATCTTTGTATATATTGCTTCAATATAGTATAAGAAACATATATGCAAAGCATCCAAACAGTACAATTCGCCAATTTATAGTTCTTCAAGTTTAAGTGAACAACGAGCCCCATTGTTAATCCTTTAAAGGAAATTATTTGTAACTTTCGACAAGTAGAACAATGAATGGAACAGGTAGACGGTTGAAATCTTTGTATATATTGCTTCTATATAGTCTAAGAAACATATATGCAATGCATCCAAACAGTACAATTCACCAATTTTTTGTTCTTCAAGTTTAAGTGAACTACGAGCCCCATTGTTAATCCTTTAAAGGAAATTATTTGTAAATTTCGACAAGTAGAACAATGAATGGATCAGGTAGACGGTTGAAATCATTGTATATATTGCTTCTATATAATCTACGAAACATATATGCAAAGCATCCAAACAGCACAATTCGCCAATTTTTTATTCTTCAAGTTTAAGTGAACTACGAGCCGCATTGTTAATCCTTTAACGGAAATTAATTGTAACTTTCTACAAGTAGAACAATGATTGGAACACGTTGACGGTTGAAATCTTTGTATATATTGCTTCCATATAGACTAAGAAACATATATGCAAAGCATCCAAACAGTACAATTCGCCAATTTTTTTATCTTCAAGTTTAAGTAAACTACGATCCCCATTGTTAATCCCTTAACGGAAATTATTTGTAACTTTCGACAAGTAGAACAGTGAATGGAACAGGTAGACGGTTGAAATCTTTGTATATATTGCTTCTATACAGTAAAAGAAACATATATGCAAAGCATCCAAACAGTACAATTCGCCAATTTTTTGTTCTTCAAGTTTAAGTGAACAATGAGCCCCATTGTTAATGCCTTAACGGAAATTATTTGTATCTTTCGACAAGTAGAACAATGAATGGAACAGGTAGACGGTTGAAATCTTTGTATATATTGCTTCTATAAAGTCTAAGAAACATATATGCAAATCATCCAAACAGTACAATTCGCCAATTATTTGATCTTCAAGTTTAAGTGAACTACGAGCCCCATTGTTAATACTTTAACGGAAATTATTTGTAACTTGCGACAAGTAGAACAATGAATGGAACAGGTAGACGGTTGAAATCAATGTATATATTGCTTCTATATAGTCTAAGAAACATATATGCAAAGCATCCAAACAGTACCATTCGCCAATTTTTTGTTCTTCAAGTTTAAGTAAACTACGATCCCCATTGTTAATCCCTTAACGGAAATTATTTGTAACTTTCGACAAGTAGAACAGTGAATGGAACAGGTAGACGGTTGAAATCTTTGTATATATTGCTTCTATACAGTAAAAGAAACATATATGCAAAGCATCCAAACAGTACAATTCGCCAATTTTTTGTTCTTCAAGTTTAAGTGAACAATGAGCCCCAATGGTCAATCCTTTATCGGAAATTATTTGTAACTTTCGACAAGTAGAACAATGAATGGAACTGGTAGACGGTTGAAATCTTTTTATATATTGCTTCTAAATAGTCTAAGAAACATATATGCAAAGCATCCAAACAGTACAATTCGCCAATTATTTGTTCTTCAAGTTTAAGTAAACTACGATCCCCATTGTTAATCCCTTAACGGAAATTATTTGTAACTTTCGACAAGTAGAACAGTGAATGGAACAGGTAGACGGTTGAAATCTTTGTATATATTGCTTCTATATAATCTAAGAAACATATATGCAAAGCATCTAAACAGTAACAATCGCCAATTTTTTGATCTTCAAGTTTAAGTGAACTGTTACGAACGGCGTATTATTCGAACGTCCCGTCCGTCGTCGAGCGGGTGCCGACGGATGGTAGATTCCGTGCGTAACGGCCAAGACGAAACGAATCGCGCGCGGGTTTCCGCGGTTGACTCTATTTGAAAATTTTGTAGCTCTCCCCAGCCTAAGGCGAGGAGAGGACAGGATGGATGGGTCGATCTGTTAAGACCTATACAGGTCTGGCTTAATCGAAATCTAAAGGATAAGGATATTGAATAATAGAACTGAATCTCACAATGTTATAATGGGTAAAAGCAATGTGTATTCAAATTTAAACAAAGAAACGTTACAAACGGTAATGAAATGGGTTATAATATCGGCTAAGTTGGATATAAAATAATTGATTTTGAATAGATATATGTACGTTAACAATTTATTGGTGGTGAAGCTGGCTCGAAATCGAGTGATTATGATCCAATCGAATCTATCTTTCGTTTCCGAAACAACCTCCCATTTACAGGCAAAATGTATATTTTAAAATAGTCCAACGGTAGAGAAACTCACTATTGAGACGGCGGTTTACAATAGAATATGACAAGATAATTATGGTAATGGAAAATTAGAACTCACCCTGGATTTTCTGACGATACAAGTGTAAATGATAATTTCGGTTCTATCTCTATATCGGTTGTAGCGGTATTACAAGGTACTCTCGTTGAAGTTCAATTCGGAGTTCAAGTGGCTGAACAGAAGAGTGGATGGATTAGAACTGCACTTTTTCGAATTTACCTATTCTAATGATTCTATAGATCATGCAATAGTAAAATATACGGTTAACGAATTTTATAAGTAGGTTTTACGATACAATTCTCGCACGAAACTCTGAGTCTTTCGGAACTACAGCGTTACCGAACTACGCTCACGGAGAATCTAGGATTTTCTCACGGTTTCGCGGGTTAACAATCACGCACCTCGCGACTTTACGATTGAAAACCAAGAGATTTATTTGTTTAACGAGGATTATAAAGTCCGTTACCGCGTATCGAACTATTGAAGTTATTCGCGTATAACCTAAGCTTAACTAAACCCTCGGACTATGCCTACGCACCTCGCGACTTTCCAGACGATAGTGACGAGTTGAGCTCGTCTTTGGCCTCACAAGGGTGGGCCCTAGGTAGAGGTGGTAGCCACGTTCCGTGGTCACGTTTTGCTAAGGTTAACAATGTTGGGTGCTAGTCTCCATCCTCCCTTCCGTCCGAGCCCCACACATCAGCCGCTGCTGATTTGCCTCGCAATTCCTGGGACCGGAGGGCGTACGTGACTCGAAGCGATCTTTGTCAGCAGGGCAGCCGGATGTACATATCTTTGTTATTGAATCTCAAACGATATCGTAATCCAGTTAGAGAGAACTCTGAATGCATAGGCATTCCTGCATCATCGGAATCGGAGAACAATTATTAACGTTCTGCGTATTTGCCGAAGGAATTTCAAACATTGGCAAATGCGCAGGCAATGATCTCAAAAGAAAAAGAATTTTAGTCCCCGGGACGTAACAGAACTACGAGCCCCATTGTTAATCCTTTAACGGAAATTAATTGTAACTTTCTATAAGTAGAACAATGATTGGAACACGTAGACGGTTGAAATCTTTGTATATATTGCTTCCATATAGTCTAAGAAACATATTTGCAAAGCGTCCAAACAGTACAATTCGCAAATTTTTTGCTCTTCAAGTTTAAGTGAACTACGAGCCCCATTGTTAATCCTTTAAAGGAAATTATTTGTAACTTTCGACAAGTAGAACAATGAATGGAACTGGTAGACTGTTGAAATCATTGTATATATTGCTTCTATATAGTCTAAGAAACATTTATGCAAAGCATCCAAACAGTACAATTCGCCAATTTTTTGTACTTCAAGTTTAAGTAAACTACGATCCCCATTGTTAATCCCTTAATGGAAATTATTTGTAACTTTCGACAAGTAGAACAGTGAATGGATCAGGTAGACGGTTGAAATCTTTGTATATATTGCTTCTATATAGTGTAAGAAACATATATGCAAAGCATCCAAACAGTACAATTCGCCAATTTTTTGTTCTTCAAGTTTAAGTGAACTACGAGCCCCATTGTTAATCCTTTAATGGAAATTAATTGTAACCTTCTACAAGTAGAACAATGATTGGAACCCGTAGACGGTTGAAATCTTTGTATATATTGCTTCCATATAGTCTAAGAAACATATATGCAAAGCATCCAAACAGTACAATTCGCCAATTTTTTGTTCTTCAAGTTTAAGTGAACTACGAGCCCCATTGTTAATCCTTTAATGGAAATTAATTGTAAATTTCGGCAAGTAGAAGAATGAATGGAATAGTAGGCGGTTGAAATCATTGTATATATTGCTTCTATATAGTCTAAGAAACATATATGCAAAGCATCCAAACAGTACAATTCGCCAATTTTTTGTTCTTCAAGTTTAAGTAAACTACGATCCCCATTGTTAATCCCTTAACGGAAATTATTTGTAACTTTCGACAAGTAGAACAATGAATGGAACAGGTAGACGGTTGAAATCTTTGTATATATTGCTTCGATATAGTCTAAGAAACATATATGCAAAGCATCCAAACAGTACCATTCGCCAATTTTTTGTTCTTCAAGTTTAAGTGAACAACGAGCCCCATTGTTAATCCTTTAAAGGAAATTATTTGTAACTTTCGACAAGTAGAACAATGAATGGAACAGGTAGACGGTTGAAATCATTGTATATATTGCTTCTATATAGTCTAAGAAACATATATGCAAAGCATCCAAACAGTACCATTCGCCAATTTTTTGTTCTTCAAGTTTAAGTGAACTACGAGCCCCATTGTTAATCCTTTAAAGGAAATTATTTGTAAATTTCGATAAGTAGAACAATGAATGGAACATGTAGACTGTTGAAATCATTGTATATATTGCTTCTATATAGTCTAAGAAACATATATGCAAAGCATCCAAACAGTACAATTCGCCAATTTTTTGTTCTTCAAGTTTAAGTAAACTACGATCCCCATTGTTAATCCCTTAACGGAAATTATTTGTAACTTTCGACAAGTAGAACAGTGAATGGAACAGGTAGACGGTTGAAATCTTTGTATATATTGCTTCTATACAGTAAAAGAAACATATATGCAAAGCATCCAAACAGTACAATTCGCCAATTTTTTGTTCTTCAAGTTTAAGTGAACAATGAGCCCCAATGGTCAATCCTTTATCGGAAATTATTTGTAACTTTCGACAAGTAGAACAATGAATGGAACTGGTAGACGGTTGAAATCTTTTTATATATTGCTTCTAAATAGTCTAAGAAACATATATGCAAAGCATCCAAACAGTACAATTCGCCAATTATTTGTTCTTCAAGTTTAAGTAAACTACGATCCCCATTGTTAATCCCTTAACGGAAATTATTTGTAACTTTCGACAAGTAGAACAGTGAATGGAACAGGTAGACGGTTGAAATCTTTGTATATATTGCTTCTATATAATCTAAGAAACATATATGCAAAGCATCTAAACAATAACAATCGCCAATTTTTTGATCTTCAAGTTTAAGTGAACTGTTACGAACGGCGTATTATTCGAACGTCCCGTCCGTCGTCGAGCGGGTGCCGACGGATGGTAGATTCCGTGCGTAACGGCCAAGACGAAACGAATCGCGCGCGGGTTTCCGCGGTTGACTCTATTTGAAAATTTTGTAGCTCTCCCCAGCCTAAGGTGAGGAGAGGACAGGATGGATGGGTCGATCTGTTAAGACCTATACAGGTCTGGCTTAATCGAAATCTAAAGGATAAGGATATTGAATAATAGAACTGAATCTCACAATGTTATAATGGGTAAAAGCAATGTGTATTCAAATTTAAACAAAGAAACGTTACAAACGGTAATGAAATGGGTTATAATATCGGCTAAGTTGGATATAAAATAATTGATTTTGAATAGATATATGTACGTTAACAATTTATTGGTGGTGAAGCTGGCTCGAAATCGAGTGATTATGATCCAATCGAATCTATCTTTCGTTTCCGAAACAACCTCCCATTTACAGGCAAAATGTATATTTTAAAATAGTCCAACGGTAGAGAAACTCACTATTGAGACGGCGGTTTACAATAGAATATGACAAGATAATTATGGTAATGGAAAATTAGAACTCACCCTGGATTTTCTGACGATACAAGTGTAAATGATAATTTCGGTGCTATCTCTATATCGGTTGTAGCGGTATTACAAGGTACTCTCGTTGAAGTTCAATTCGGAGTTCAAGTGGCTGAACAGAAGAGTGGATGGATTAGAACTGCACTTTTTCGAATTTACCTATTCTAATGATTCTATAGATCATGCAATAGTAAAATATACGGTTAACGAATTTTATAAGTAGGTTTTACGATACAATTCTCGCACGAAACTCTGAGTCTTTCGGAACTACAGCGTTACCGAACTACGCTCACGGAGAATCTAGGATTTTCTCACGGTTTCGCGGGTTAACAATCACGCACCTCGCGACTTTACGATTGAAAACCAAGAGATTTATTTGTTTAACGAGGATTATAAAGTCCGTTACCGCGTATCGAACTATTGAAGTTATTCGCGTATAACCTAAGCTTAACTAAACCCTCGGACTATGCCTACGCACCTCGCGACTTTCCAGACGATAGTGACGAGTTGAGCTCGTCTTTGGCCTCACAAGGGTGGGCCCTAGGTAGAGGTGGTAGCCACGTTCCGTGGTCACGTTTTGCTAAGGTTAACAATGTTGGGTGCTAGTCTCCATCCTCCCTTCCGTCCGAGCCCCACACATCAGCCGCTGCTGATTTGCCTCGCAATTCCTGGGACCGGAGGGCGTACGTGACTCGAAGCGATCTTTGTCAGCAGGGCAGCCGGATGTACATATCTTTGTTATTGAATCTCAAACGATATCGTAATCCAGTTAGAGAGAACTCTGAATGCATAGGCATTCCTGCATCATCGGAATCGGAGAACAATTATTAACGTTCTGCGTATTTGCCGAAGGAATTTCAAACATTGGCAAATGCGCAGGCAATGATCTCAAAAGAAAAAGAATTTTAGTCCCCGGGACGTAACAGAACTACGAGCCCCATTGTTAATCCTTTAACGGAAATTAATTGTAACTTTCTATAAGTAGAACAATGATTGGAACACGTAGACGGTTGAAATCTTTGTATATATTGCTTCCATATAGTCTAAGAAACATATTTGCAAAGCGTCCAAACAGTACAATTCGCAAATTTTTTGCTCTTCAAGTTTAAGTGAACTACGAGCCCCATTGTTAATCCTTTAAAGGAAATTATTTGTAACTTTCGACAAGTAGAACAATGAATGGAACTGGTAGACTGTTGAAATCATTGTATATATTGCTTCTATATAGTCTAAGAAACATTTATGCAAAGCATCCAAACAGTACAATTCGCCAATTTTTTGTACTTCAAGTTTAAGTAAACTACGATCCCCATTGTTAATCCCTTAATGGAAATTATTTGTAACTTTCGACAAGTAGAACAGTGAATGGATCAGGTAGACGGTTGAAATCTTTGTATATATTGCTTCTATATAGTGTAAGAAACATATATGCAAAGCATCCAAACAGTACAATTCGCCAATTTTTTGTTCTTCAAGTTTAAGTGAACTACGAGCCCCATTGTTAATCCTTTAATGGAAATTAATTGTAACCTTCTACAAGTAGAACAATGATTGGAACCCGTAGACGGTTGAAATCTTTGTATATATTGCTTCCATATAGTCTAAGAAACATATATGCAAAGCATCCAAACAGTACAATTCGCCAATTTTTTGTTCTTCAAGTTTAAGTGAACTACGAGCCCCATTGTTAATCCTTTAATGGAAATTAATTGTAAATTTCGGCAAGTAGAAGAATGAATGGAATAGTAGGCGGTTGAAATCATTGTATATATTGCTTCTATATAGTCTAAGAAACATATATGCAAAGCATCCAAACAGTACAATTCGCCAATTTTTTGTTCTTCAAGTTTAAGTAAACTACGATCCCCATTGTTAATCCCTTAACGGAAATTATTTGTAACTTTCGACAAGTAGAACAATGAATGGAACAGGTAGACGGTTGAAATCTTTGTATATATTGCTTATATATAATCTAAGAAACATATATGCAAAGCATCCAAACAGTACAATTCGCCAATTATTTCATCTTCATGTTTAAGTGAACTACGAGCCCCATTGTTAATACTTTAACGGAAATTATTTGTAACTTCCGACAAGTAGAACAATGAATGGAACAGGTAGACGGTTGAAATCAATGTATATATTGCTTCGATATAGTCTAAGAAACATATATGCAAAGCATCCAAACAGTACCATTCGCCAATTTTTTGTTCTTCAAGTTTAAGTGAACAACGAGCCCCATTGTTAATCCTTTAAAGGAAATTATTTGTAACTTTCGACAAGTAGAACAATGAATGGAACAGGTAGACGGTTGAAATCAATGTATATATTGCTTCTTTATAGTCTAAGAAACATATATGCAAATCATCCAAACAGTACAATTCGCCAATTTCTTGTTCTTCAAGTTTAAGTAAACTACGATCCCCATTGTTAATCCCTTAACGGAAATTATTTGTAACTTTCGACAAGTAGAACAGTGAATGGAACAGGTAGACGGTTGAAATCTTTGTATATATTGCTTCTATATAGTCTACGAAACATATATGCAAAGCATCCAAACAGTACAATTCGCCAATTTTTTGTACTTCAAGTTTAAGTGAACTACGAGCCCCATTGTTAATCCTTTAACGGAAATGAATTGTAACTTTCGACAAGTAGAACAATGAATGGAACAGGTAGACGGTTGAAATCTTTGTACATATTGTTTCTATATAGTCTAAGAAACATATATGCAAAGCATCCAAACAGTACAATTCGCCAATTTATTGTTCTTCAAGTTTAAGTGAACAACGAGCCCCATTGTTAATCCTTTAAAGGAAATTATTTGTAACTTTCGACAAGTAGAACAATGAATGGAACAGGTAGACGGTTGAAATCTTTGTATATATTGCTTCTATATAGTCTAAGAAACATATATGCAAAGCATCCAAACAGTACCATTCGCCAATTTTTTGTTCTTCAAGTTTAAGTGAACAATGAGCCCCATTGTTAATCCTTTATCGGAAATTATTTGTAACTTTCGACAAGTAGAACAATGAATGGAACAGGTAGACGGTTGAAATCTTTGTAAATATTGCTTCTATATAGTATAAGAAACATATATGCAAAGCATCCAAACAGTACAATTCACCAATTTTTTGTTCTTCAAGTTTAAGTGAACAATGAGCCCCATTGTTAATCCTTTAAAGGAAATTATTTGTAATTTTCGACAAGTAGAACAATGAATGGAACTGGTAGACTGTTCAAATCTTTGTAAATATTGCTTCTATATAGTATAAGAAACATATATGCAAAGCATCCAAACAGTACAATTCGCCAATTTTTTGTTCTTCAAGTTTAAGTGAACAATGAGCCCCATTGTTAATCCTTTAAAGGAAATTATTTGTAACTTTCGACAAGTAGAACAATGAATGGAACTGGTAGACTGTTGAAATCATTGTATATATTGCTTCTATATAGTCTAAGAAACATTTATGCAAAGCATCCAAGCAGTACAATTCGCCAATTTTTTGTACTTCAAGTTTAAGTAAACTACGATCCCCATTGTTAATCCCTTAATGGAAATTATTTGTAACTTTCGACAAGTAGAACAGTGAATGGATCAGGTAGACGGTTGAAATCTTTGTATATATTGCTTCTATATAGTGTAAGAAACATATATGCAAAGCATCCAAACAGTACAATTCGCCAATTTTTTGTTCTTCAAGTTTAAGTGAACTACGAGCCCCATTGTTAATCCTTTAATGGAAATTAATTGTAACCTTCTACAAGTAGAACAATGATTGGAACCCGTAGACGGTTGAAATCTTTGTATATATTGCTTCCATATAGTCTAAGAAACATATATGCAAAGCATCCAAACAGTACAATTCGCCAATTTTTTGTTCTTCAAGTTTAAGTGAACTACGAGCCCCATTGTTAATCCTTTAATGGAAATTAATTGTAAATTTCGGCAAGTAGAAGATTGAATGGAATAGTAGGCGGTTGAAATCATTGTATATATTGCTTCTATATAGTCTAAGAAACATATATGCAAAGCATCCAAACAGTACAATTCGCCAATTTTTTGTTCTTCAAGTTTAAGTAAACTACGATCCCCATTGTTAATCCCTTAACGGAAATTATTTGTAACTTTCGACAAGTAGAACAATGAATGGAACAGGTAGACGGTTGAAATCTTTGTATATATTGCTTATATATAATCTAAGAAACATATATGCAAAGCATCCAAACAGTACAATTCGCCAATTATTTCATCTTCATGTTTAAGTGAACTACGAGCCCCATTGTTAATACTTTAACGGAAATTATTTGTAACTTCCGACAAGTAGAACAATGAATGGAACAGGTAGACGGTTGAAATCAATGTATATATTGCTTCGATATAGTCTAAGAAACATATATGCAAAGCATCCAAACATTACAATTCGCCAATTTTTTGTTCTTCAAGTTTAAGTGAACAATGAGCCCCATTGTTAATCCTTTATCGGAAATTATTTGTAATTTTCGACAAGTAGAACAATGAATGGAACAGGTAGACGGTTGAAATCTTTGTATATATTGCTTCTATATAGTCTAAGAAACATATATGCAAAGCATCCAAACAGTACCATTCGCCAATTTTTTGTTCTTCAAGTATAAGTGAACAATAAGGCCCATTGTTAATCCTTTATCGGAAATTATTTGTAACTTTCGACAAGTAGAACAATGAATGGAACAGGTAGCCGGTTGAAATCGATGTATATATTGCTTCTATATTGTCTAAGAAACATATATGCAAAGCATCCAAACAGTACAATTCGCCAATTTATTGTTCTTCAAGTTTAAGTGAACAACGAGCCCCATTGTTAATCCTTTAAAGGAAATTATTTGTAACTTTCGACAAGTAGAACAATGAATGGAACAGGTAGACGGTTGAAATCTTTGTATATTTTGCTTCTATATAGTCTAAGAAACATATATGCAAAGCATCCAAACAGTACCATTCGCCAATTTTTTGTTCTTCAAGTTTAAGTGAACAATGAGCCCCATTGTTAATCCTTTATCGGAAATTATTTGTAACTTTCGACAAGTAGAACAATGAATGGAACAGGTAGACGGTTGAAATCTTTGTATATATTGCTTCTATATAGTCTAAGAAGCATGTACGCAAAGCATCCAAACAGTACAATTCGCCAATTTTTTGTACTTCAAGTTTAAGTGAACTACGATCCCCATTGTTAATCCTTTAACGGAAATGAATTGTAACTTTCGACAAGTAGAACAATGAATGGAACAGGTAGACGGTTGAAATCTTTGTACATATTGCTTCTATATAGTCTAAGAAACATATATGCAAAGCATCCAAACAGTACAATTCGCCAATTTATTGTTCTTCAAGTTTAAGTGAACAACGAGCCCCATTGTTAATCCTTTATCGGAAATTATTTGTAACTTTCGACAAGTAGACCAATGAATGGAACAGGTAGACGGTTGAAATCCTTGTATATATTGCTTCCATATAGTCTAAGAAACATGTACGCAAAGCATCCAAACATTACCATTCGCCAATTTTTTGTCCTTCAAGTTTAAGTGAACAATGAGCCCCATTGTTAATCCTTTATCGGAAATTATGTGTAAATTTCGACAAGTAGAACAATGATTGGAACACGTAGACGGTTGAAATCTTTGTATATATTGCTTCCATATAGTCTAAGAAACATGTACGCAAAGCATCCAAACAGTACCATGCGCCAATTTTTTGTTCTTCAAGTTTAAGTGAACAATGAGCCCCAATGGTTAATCCTTTATCGGAAATTATTTGTAATTTTCGACAAGTAGAGCAATGAATGGAACTGGTAGACGGTTGAAATCTTTGTATATATTGCTTCTATATAATCTAAGAACACATCTATGCAAAGCATCCAAACAGTACAATTCGCCAATTTTTTGTTCTTCAAGTTTAAGTGAACTACGAGCCCCATTGTTAATCCTTTAAAGGAAATTAATTGTAAATTTCGACAAGTAGAACAATGAATGGATCATGTAGACGGTTGAAATCATTGTATATATTGCTTCTATATAGTCTACGAAACATATATGCAAAGCATCCAAACAGTACAATTCGCCAATTTTTTGTTCTTCAAGTTTAAGTGAACTACGAGCCCCATTGTTAATCCTTTAACGGAAATTAATTGTAACTTTCTACAAGTAGAGCAATGATTGGAACACGTCGACGGTTGATATCTTTGTATATATTGCTTCCATATAGTCTAAGAAACATATATGCAAAGCATCCAAACAGTACCATTCGCCAATTTTTTGTTCTTCAAGTTTAAGTGAACAATGAGCCCCAATGGTTAATCCTTTATCGGAAATTATTTGTAACTTTCGACAAGTAGAACAATGAATGGAACAGGTAGACGGTTGAAATCTTTGTATATATTGCTTCTATATAGTCTAAGAAACATTTATGCAAAGCATCCAAACAGTACAATTCGCCAATTTATTGTTCTTCAAGTTTAAGTTAACAACGAGCCCCATTGTTAATCCTTTAACGGAAATTAATTGTAACTTTCTACAAGTAGAACAATGATTGGAACACGTAGACGGTTGAAATCTTTGTATAAATTGCTTCCATATAGTCTAAGAAACATATATGCAAAGCATCCAAACAGTACCATTCGCCAATTTTTTGTTCTTCAAGTTTAAGTGAACAATGAGCCCCCATGGTTAATCCTTTATCGGAAATTATTTGTAACTTTCGACAAGTAGAACAATGAATGGAACAGGTAGACGGTTGAAATCTTTGTATATATTGCTTCTATATAGTCTAAGAAACATATATGCAAAGCATACAAACAGTACCAATCGCCAATTTTTTGTTCTTCAAGTTTAAGTGAACTACGAGCCCCATTGTTAATCCTTTAAAGGAAATTATTTGTAAATTTCGACAAGTAGAACAATGAATGGAACAGGTAGACTGTTGAAATTATTGTATATATTGCTTCTATATAGTCTAAGAAACATATATGCAAAGCATCCAAACAGTACAATTCGCCAATTTTTTGTTCTTCAAGTTTAAGTGAACAATGAGCCCCATTGTTAATCCTTTAAAGGAAATTATTTGTAACTTTCGACAAGTAGAACAATGAATGGAACAGGTAGACGGTTGAAATCTTTGTATATATTGCTTCTATATAGTCTAAGAAACATATATGCAAAGCATCCAAACATTACAATTCGCCAATTTTTTGTTCTTCAAGTTTAAGTGAACAATGAGCCCCAATGGTTAATCCTTTATCGGAAATTATTTGTAACTTTCGACAAGTAGAACAATGAATGGAACAGGTAGACGGTTGAAATCTTTGTACATATTGCTTCTATATAGTCTAAGAAACATATATGCAAAGCATCCAAACAGTACAATTCGCCAATTTATTGTTCTTCAAGTTTAAGTGAACAACGAGCCCCATTGTTAATCCTTTATCGGAAATTATTTGTAACTTTCGACAAGTAGACCAATGAATGGAACAGGTAGACGGTTGAAATCCTTGTATATATTGCTTCCATATAGTCTAAGAAACATGTACGCAAAGCATCCAAACATTACCATTCGCCAATTTTTTGTCCTTCAAGTTTAAGTGAACAATGAGCCCCATTGTTAATCCTTTATCGGAAATTATGTGTAAATTTCGACAAGTAGAACAATGATTGGAACACGTAGACGGTTGAAATCTTTGTATATATTGCTTCCATATAGTCTAAGAAACATGTACGCAAAGCATCCAAACAGTACCATGCGCCAATTTTTTGTTCTTCAAGTTTAAGTGAACAATGAGCCCCAATGGTTAATCCTTTATCGGAAATTATTTGTAATTTTCGACAAGTAGAGCAATGAATGGAACTGGTAGACGGTTGAAATCTTTGTATATATTGCTTCTATATAATCTAAGAACACATCTATGCAAAGCATCCAAACAGTACAATTCGCCAATTTTTTGTTCTTCAAGTTTAAGTGAACTTCGAGCCCCATTGTTAATCCTTTAAAGGAAATTAATTGTAAATTTCGACAAGTAGAACAATGAATGGATCATGTAGACGGTTGAAATCATTGTATATATTGCTTCTATATAGTCTACGAAACATATATGCAAAGCATCCAAACAGTACAATTCGCCAATTTTTTGTTCTTCAAGTTTAAGTGAACTACGAGCCCCATTGTTAATCCTTTAACGGAAATTAATTGTAACTTTCTACAAGTAGAGCAATGATTGGAACACGTCGACGGTTGAAATCTTTGTATATATTGCTTCCATATAGTCTAAGAAACATATATGCAAAGCATCCAAACAGTACCATTCGCCAATTTTTTGTTCTTCAAGTTTAAGTGAACAATGAGCCCCAATGGTTAATCCTTTATCGGAAATTATTTGTAACTTTCGACAAGTAGAACAATGAATGGAACAGGTAGACGGTTGAAATCTTTGTATATATTGCTTCTATATAGTCTAAGAAACATTTATGCAAAGCATCCAAACAGTACAATTCGCCAATTTATTGTTCTTCAAGTTTAAGTTAACAACGAGCCCCATTGTTAATCCTTTAACGGAAATTAATTGTAACTTTCTACAAGTAGAACAATGATTGGAACACGTAGACGGTTGAAATCTTTGTATAAATTGCTTCCATATAGTCTAAGAAACATATATGCAAAGCATCCAAACAGTACCATTCGCCAATTTTTTGTTCTTCAAGTTTAAGTGAACAATGAGCCCCCATGGTTAATCCTTTATCGGAAATTATTTGTAACTTTCGACAAGTAGAACAATGAATGGAACAGGTAGACGGTTGAAATCTTTGTATATATTGCTTCTATATAGTCTAAGAAACATATATGCAAAGCATCCAAACAGTACCAATCGCCAATTTTTTGTTCTTCAAGTTTAAGTGAACTACGAGCCCCATTGTTAATCCTTTAAAGGAAATTATTTGTAAATTTCGACAAGTAGAACAATGAATGGAACAGGTAGACTGTTGAAATTATTGTATATATTGCTTCTATATAGTCTAAGAAACATATATGCAAAGCATCCAAACAGTACAATTCGCCAATTTTTTGTTCTTCAAGTTTAAGTGAACAATGAGCCCCATTGTTAATCCTTTAAAGGAAATTATTTGTAACTTTCGACAAGTAGAACAATGAATGGAACAGGTAGACGGTTGAAATCTTTGTATATATTGCTTCTATATAGTCTAAGAAACATATATGCAAAGCATCCAAACATTACAATTCGCCAATTTTTTGTTCTTCAAGTTTAAGTGAACAATGAGCCCCAATGGTTAATCCTTTATCGGAAATTATTTGTAACTTTCGACAAGTAGAACAATGAATGGAACAGGTAGACGGTTGAAATCTTTGTATATATTGCTTCTATATAGTCTAAGAAACATTTATGCAAAGCATCCAAACAGTACAATTCGCCAATTTATTGTTCTTCAAGTTTAAGTTAACAACGAGCCCCATTGTTAATCCTTTAACGGAAATTAATTGTAACTTTCTACAAGTAGAACAATGATTGGAACACGTAGACGGTTGAAATCTTTGTATAAATTGCTTCCATATAGTCTAAGAAACATATATGCAAAGCATCCAAACAGTACCATTCGCCAATTTTTTGTTCTTCAAGTTTAAGTGAACAATGAGCCCCCATGGTTAATCCTTTATCGGAAATTATTTGTAACTTTCGACAAGTAGAACAATGAATGGAACAGGTAGACGGTTGAAATCTTTGTATATATTGCTTCTATATAGTCTAAGAAACATATATGCAAAGCATCCAAACAGTACCAATCGCCAATTTTTTGTTCTTCAAGTTTAAGTGAACTACGAGCCCCATTGTTAATCCTTTAAAGGAAATTATTTGTAAATTTCGACAAGTAGAACAATGAATGGAACAGGTAGACTGTTGAAATTATTGTATATATTGCTTCTATATAGTCTAAGAAACATATATGCAAAGCATCCAAACAGTACCAATCGCCAATTTTTTGTTCTTCAAGTTTAAGTGAACTACGAGCCCCATTGTTAATCCTTTAAAGGAAATTATTTGTAAATTTCGACAAGTAGAACAATGAATGGAACAGGTAGACTGTTGAAATTATTGTATATATTGCTTCTATGTAGTCTAAGAAACATATATGCAAAGCATCCAAACAGTACAATTCGCCAATTTTTTGTTCTTCAAGTTTAAGTGAACAATGAGCCCAAATGGTTAATCCGTTAACGGAAATTATTTGTAACTTTCGACAAGTAGAACAGTGAATGGAACAGGTAGACGGTTGAAATCTTTGTATATATTGCTTCTATATTCTACGAAACATATATGCAAAGCATCCAAACAGTACAATTCGCCAATTTTTTGTACTTCAAGTTTAAGTGAATTACGAGCCCCATTGTTAATCCTTTAACGGAAATGAATTGTAAGTTTCGACAAGTAGAACAATGAATGGAACAGGTAGACGGTTGAAATCTTTGTATATATTGCTTCTATATAGTCTAAGAAACATATATGCAAAGCATCCAAACAGTACAATTCGCCAATTTTTTGTTCTTCAAGTTTAAGTGAACAACGAGCCCCATTGTTAATCCTTTAAAGGAAATTATTTGTAACTTTCGACAAGTAGAACAATGAATGGAACAGGTAGACGGTTGAAATCTTTGTATATATTGCTTCTATATAGTCTAAGAAACATATATGCAAAGCATCCAAACAGTACAATTCGCCAATTTTTTGTTCTTCAAGTTTAAGTGAACAATGAGCCCCATTGTTAATCCTTTAAAGGAAATTATTTGTAATTTTCGACAAGTAGAACAATGAATGGAACTGGTAGACTGTTCAAATCTTTGTAAATATTGCTTCTATATAGTATAAGAAACATATATGCAAAGCATCCAAACAGTACAATTCGCCAATTTTTTGTTCTTCAAGTTTAAGTGAACAATGAGCCCCATTGTTAATCCTTTAAAGGAAATTATTTGTAACTTTCGACAAGTAGAACAATGAATGGAACTGGTAGACTGTTGAAATCATTGTATATATTGCTTCTATATAGTCTAAGAAACATTTATGCAAAGCATCCAAACAGTACAATTCGCCAATTTTTTGTACTTCAAGTTTAAGTAAACTACGATCCCCATTGTTAATCCCTTAATGGAAATTATTTGTAACTTTCGACAAGTAGAACAGTGAATGGATCAGGTAGACGGTTGAAATCTTTGTATATATTGCTTCTATATAGTGTAAGAAACATATATGCAAAGCATCCAAACAGTACAATTCGCCAATTTTTTGTTCTTCAAGTTTAAGTGAACTACGAGCCCCATTGTTAATCCTTTAATGGAAATTAATTGTAAATTTCGGCAAGTAGAAGAATGAATGGAATAGTAGGCGGTTGAAATCATTGTATATATTGCTTCTATATAGTCTAAGAAACATATATGCAAAGCATCCAAACAGTACAATTCGCCAATTTTTTGTTCTTCAAGTTTAAGTAAACTACGATCCCCATTGTTAATCCCTTAACGGAAATTATTTGTAACTTTCGACAAGTAGAACAATGAATGGAACAGGTAGACGGTTGAAATCTTTGTATATATTGCTTATATATAATATAAGAAACATATATGCAAAGCATCCAAACAGTACAATTCGCCAATTATTTCATCTTCATGTTTAAGTGAACTACGAGCCCCATTGTTAATACTTTAACGGAAATTATTTGTAACTTCCGACAAGTAGAACAATGAATGGAACAGGTAGACGGTTGAAATCAATGTATATATTGCTTCGATATAGTCTAAGAAACATATATGCAAAGCATCCAAACAGTACCATTCGCCAATTTTTTGTTCTTCAAGTTTAAGTGAACAACGAGCCCCATTGTTAATCCTTTAAAGGAAATTATTTGTAACTTTCGACAAGTAGAACAATGAATGGAACAGGTAGACGGTTGAAATCAATGTATATATTGCTTCTTTATAGTCTAAGAAACATATATGCAAATCATCCAAACAGTACAATCCGCCAATTTCTTGTTCTTCAAGTTTAAGTAAACTACGATCCCCATTGTTAATCCCTTAACGGAAATTATTTGTAACTTTCGACAAGTAGAACAGTGAATGGAACAGGTAGACGGTTGAAATCTTTGTATATATTGCTTCTATATAGTCTACGAAACATATATGCAAAGCATCCAAACAGTACAATTCGCCAATTTTTTGTACTTCAAGTTTAAGTGAACTACGAGCCCCATTGTTAATCCTTTAACGGAAATGAATTGTAACTTTCGACAAGTAGAACAATGAATGGAACAGGTAGACGGTTGAAATCTTTGTACATATTGTTTCTATATAGTCTAAGAAACATATATGCAAAGCATCCAAACAGTACAATTCGCCAATTTATTGTTCTTCAAGTTTAAGTGAACAACGAGCCCCATTGTTAATCCTTTAAAGGAAATTATTTGTAACTTTCGACAAGTAGAACAATGAATGGAACAGGTAGACGGTTGAAATCTTTGTATATATTGCTTCTATATAGTCTAAGAAACATATATGCAAAGCATCCAAACAGTACCATTCGCCAATTTTTTGTTCTTCAAGTTTAAGTGAACAATGAGCCCCATTGTTAATCCTTTATCGGAAATTATTTGTAACTTTCGACAAGTAGAACAATGATTGGAACACGTAGACGGTTGAAATCTTTGTATATATTGCTTCCATATAGTCTAAGAAACATGTACGCAAAGCATCCAAACAGTACCATGCGCCAATTTTTTGTTCTTCAAGTTTAAGTGAACAATGAGCCCCATTGTTAATCCTTTAAAGGAAATTATTTGTAATTTTCGACAAGTAGAGCAATGAATGGAACTGGTAGACGGTTGAAATCTTTGTATATATTGCTTCTATATAATCTAAGAACACATCTATGCAAAGCATCCAAACAGTACAATTCGCCAATTTTTTGTTCTTCAAGTTTAAGTGAACAATGAGCCCCATTGTTAATCCTTTAAAGGAAATTATTTGTAACTTTCGACAAGTAGAACAATGAATGGAACTGGTAGACTGTTGAAATCATTGTATATATTGCTTCTATATAGTCTAAGAAACATTTATGCAAAGCATCCAAGCAGTACAATTCGCCAATTTTTTGTACTTCAAGTTTAAGTAAACTACGATCCCCATTGTTAATCCCTTAATGGAAATTATTTGTAACTTTCGACAAGTAGAACAGTGAATGGATCAGGTAGACGGTTGAAATCTTTGTATATATTGCTTCTATATAGTGTAAGAAACATATATGCAAAGCATCCAAACAGTACAATTCGCCAATTTTTTGTTCTTCAAGTTTAAGTGAACTACGAGCCCCATTGTTAATCCTTTAATGGAAATTAATTGTAACCTTCTACAAGTAGAACAATGATTGGAACCCGTAGACGGTTGAAATCTTTGTATATATTGCTTCCATATAGTCTAAGAAACATATATGCAAAGCATCCAAACAGTACAATTCGCCAATTTTTTGTTCTTCAAGTTTAAGTGAACTACGAGCCCCATTGTTAATCCTTTAATGGAAATTAATTGTAAATTTCGGCAAGTAGAAGATTGAATGGAATAGTAGGCGGTTGAAATCATTGTATATATTGCTTCTATATAGTCTAAGAAACATATATGCAAAGCATCCAAACAGTACAATTCGCCAATTTTTTGTTCTTCAAGTTTAAGTAAACTACGATCCCCATTGTTAATCCCTTAACGGAAATTATTTGTAACTTTCGACAAGTAGAACAATGAATGGAACAGGTAGACGGTTGAAATCTTTGTATATATTGCTTATATATAATCTAAGAAACATATATGCAAAGCATCCAAACAGTACAATTCGCCAATTATTTCATCTTCATGTTTAAGTGAACTACGAGCCCCATTGTTAATACTTTAACGGAAATTATTTGTAACTTCCGACAAGTAGAACAATGAATGGAACAGGTAGACGGTTGAAATCAATGTATATATTGCTTCGATATAGTCTAAGAAACATATATGCAAAGCATCCAAACATTACAATTCGCCAATTTTTTGTTCTTCAAGTTTAAGTGAACAATGAGCCCCATTGTTAATCCTTTATCGGAAATTATTTGTAATTTTCGACAAGTAGAACAATGAATGGAACAGGTAGACGGTTGAAATCTTTGTATATATTGCTTCTATATAGTCTAAGAAACATATATGCAAAGCATCCAAACAGTACCATTCGCCAATTTTTTGTTCTTCAAGTATAAGTGAACAATAAGGCCCATTGTTAATCCTTTATCGGAAATTATTTGTAACTTTCGACAAGTAGAACAATGAATGGAACAGGTAGCCGGTTGAAATCGATGTATATATTGCTTCTATATTGTCTAAGAAACATATATGCAAAGCATCCAAACAGTACAATTCGCCAATTTATTGTTCTTCAAGTTTAAGTGAACAACGAGCCCCATTGTTAATCCTTTAAAGGAAATTATTTGTAACTTTCGACAAGTAGAACAATGAATGGAACAGGTAGACGGTTGAAATCTTTGTATATCTTGCTTCTATATAGTCTAAGAAACATATATGCAAAGCATCCAAACAGTACCATTCGCCAATTTTTTGTTCTTCAAGTTTAAGTGAACAATGAGCCCCATTGTTAATCCTTTATCGGAAATTATTTGTAACTTTCGACAAGTAGAACAATGAATGGAACAGGTAGACGGTTGAAATCTTTGTATATATTGCTTCTATATAGTCTAAGAAGCATGTACGCAAAGCATCCAAACAGTACAATTCGCCAATTTTTTGTACTTCAAGTTTAAGTGAACTACGATCCCCATTGTTAATCCTTTAACGGAAATGAATTGTAACTTTCGACAAGTAGAACAATGAATGGAACAGGTAGACGGTTGAAATCTTTGTACATATTGCTTCTATATAGTCTAAGAAACATATATGCAAAGCATCCAAACAGTACAATTCGCCAATTTATTGTTCTTCAAGTTTAAGTGAACAACGAGCCCCATTGTTAATCCTTTATCGGAAATTATTTGTAACTTTCGACAAGTAGACCAATGAATGGAACAGGTAGACGGTTGAAATCCTTGTATATATTGCTTCCATATAGTCTAAGAAACATGTACGCAAAGCATCCAAACATTACCATTCGCCAATTTTTTGTCCTTCAAGTTTAAGTGAACAATGAGCCCCATTGTTAATCCTTTATCGGAAATTATGTGTAAATTTCGACAAGTAGAACAATGATTGGAACACGTAGACGGTTGAAATCTTTGTATATATTGCTTCCATATAGTCTAAGAAACATGTACGCAAAGCATCCAAACAGTACCATGCGCCAATTTTTTGTTCTTCAAGTTTAAGTGAACAATGAGCCCCAATGGTTAATCCTTTATCGGAAATTATTTGTAATTTTCGACAAGTAGAGCAATGAATGGAACTGGTAGACGGTTGAAATCTTTGTATATATTGCTTCTATATAATCTAAGAACACATCTATGCAAAGCATCCAAACAGTACAATTCGCCAATTTTTTGTTCTTCAAGTTTAAGTGAACTACGAGCCCCATTGTTAATCCTTTAAAGGAAATTAATTGTAAATTTCGACAAGTAGAACAATGAATGGATCATGTAGACGGTTGAAATCATTGTATATATTGCTTCTATATAGTCTACGAAACATATATGCAAAGCATCCAAACAGTACAATTCGCCAATTTTTTGTTCTTCAAGTTTAAGTGAACTACGAGCCCCATTGTTAATCCTTTAACGGAAATTAATTGTAACTTTCTACAAGTAGAGCAATGATTGGAACACGTCGACGGTTGAAATCTTTGTATATATTGCTTCCATATAGTCTAAGAAACATATATGCAAAGCATCCAAACAGTACCATTCGCCAATTTTTTGTTCTTCAAGTTTAAGTGAACAATGAGCCCCAATGGTTAATCCTTTATCGGAAATTATTTGTAACTTTCGACAAGTAGAACAATGAATGGAACAGGTAGACGGTTGAAATCTTTGTATATATTGCTTCTATATAGTCTAAGAAACATTTATGCAAAGCATCCAAACAGTACAATTCGCCAATTTATTGTTCTTCAAGTTTAAGTTAACAACGAGCCCCATTGTTAATCCTTTAACGGAAATTAATTGTAACTTTCTACAAGTAGAACAATGATTGGAACACGTAGACGGTTGAAATCTTTGTATAAATTGCTTCCATATAGTCTAAGAAACATATATGCAAAGCATCCAAACAGTACCATTCGCCAATTTTTTGTTCTTCAAGTTTAAGTGAACAATGAGCCCCCATGGTTAATCCTTTATCGGAAATTATTTGTAACTTTCGACAAGTAGAACAATGAATGGAACAGGTAGACGGTTGAAATCTTTGTATATATTGCTTCTATATAGTCTAAGAAACATATATGCAAAGCATCCAAACAGTACCAATCGCCAATTTTTTGTTCTTCAAGTTTAAGTGAACTACGAGCCCCATTGTTAATCCTTTAAAGGAAATTATTTGTAAATTTCGACAAGTAGAACAATGAATGGAACAGGTAGACTGTTGAAATTATTGTATATATTGCTTCTATATAGTCTAAGAAACATATATGCAAAGCATCCAAACAGTACCAATCGCCAATTTTTTGTTCTTCAAGTTTAAGTGAACTACGAGCCCCATTGTTAATCCTTTAAAGGAAATTATTTGTAAATTTCGACAAGTAGAACAATGAATGGAACAGGTAGACTGTTGAAATTATTGTATATATTGCTTCTATGTAGTCTAAGAAACATATATGCAAAGCATCCAAACAGTACAATTCGCCAATTTTTTGTTCTTCAAGTTTAAGTGAACAATGAGCCCAAATGGTTAATCCGTTAACGGAAATTATTTGTAACTTTCGACAAGTAGAACAGTGAATGGAACAGGTAGACGGTTGAAATCTTTGTATATATTGCTTCTATATTCTACGAAACATATATGCAAAGCATCCAAACAGTACAATTCGCCAATTTTTTGTACTTCAAGTTTAAGTGAATTACGAGCCCCATTGTTAATCCTTTAACGGAAATGAATTGTAAGTTTCGACAAGTAGAACAATGAATGGAACAGGTAGACGGTTGAAATCTTTGTATATATTGCTTCTATATAGTCTAAGAAACATATATGCAAAGCATCCAAACAGTACAATTCGCCAATTTTTTGTTCTTCAAGTTTAAGTGAACAACGAGCCCCATTGTTAATCCTTTAAAGGAAATTATTTGTAACTTTCGACAAGTAGAACAATGAATGGAACAGGTAGACGGTTGAAATCTTTGTATATATTGCTTCTATATAGTCTAAGAAACATATATGCAAAGCATCCAAACAGTACAATTCGCCAATTTTTTGTTCTTCAAGTTTAAGTGAACAATGAGCCCCATTGTTAATCCTTTAAAGGAAATTATTTGTAATTTTCGACAAGTAGAACAATGAATGGAACTGGTAGACTGTTCAAATCTTTGTAAATATTGCTTCTATATAGTATAAGAAACATATATGCAAAGCATCCAAACAGTACAATTCGCCAATTTTTTGTTCTTCAAGTTTAAGTGAACAATGAGCCCCATTGTTAATCCTTTAAAGGAAATTATTTGTAACTTTCGACAAGTAGAACAATGAATGGAACTGGTAGACTGTTGAAATCATTGTATATATTGCTTCTATATAGTCTAAGAAACATTTATGCAAAGCATCCAAACAGTACAATTCGCCAATTTTTTGTACTTCAAGTTTAAGTAAACTACGATCCCCATTGTTAATCCCTTAATGGAAATTATTTGTAACTTTCGACAAGTAGAACAGTGAATGGATCAGGTAGACGGTTGAAATCTTTGTATATATTGCTTCTATATAGTGTAAGAAACATATATGCAAAGCATCCAAACAGTACAATTCGCCAATTTTTTGTTCTTCAAGTTTAAGTGAACTACGAGCCCCATTGTTAATCCTTTAATGGAAATTAATTGTAACCTTCTACAAGTAGAACAATGATTGGAACCCGTAGACGGTTGAAATCTTTGTATATATTGCTTCCATATAGTCTAAGAAACATATATGCAAAGCATCCAAACAGTACAATTCGCCAATTTTTTGTTCTTCAAGTTTAAGTGAACTACGAGCCCCATTGTTAATCCTTTAATGGAAATTAATTGTAAATTTCGGCAAGTAGAAGAATGAATGGAATAGTAGGCGGTTGAAATCATTGTATATATTGCTTCTATATAGTCTAAGAAACATATATGCAAAGCATCCAAACAGTACAATTCGCCAATTTTTTGTTCTTCAAGTTTAAGTAAACTACGATCCCCATTGTTAATCCCTTAACGGAAATTATTTGTAACTTTCGACAAGTAGAACAATGAATGGAACAGGTAGACGGTTGAAATCTTTGTATATATTGCTTATATATAATATAAGAAACATATATGCAAAGCATCCAAACAGTACAATTCGCCAATTATTTCATCTTCATGTTTAAGTGAACTACGAGCCCCATTGTTAATACTTTAACGGAAATTATTTGTAACTTCCGACAAGTAGAACAATGAATGGAACAGGTACACGGTTGAAATCAATGTATATATTGCTTCGATATAGTCTAAGAAACATATATGCAAAGCATCCAAACAGTACCATTCGCCAATTTTTTGTTCTTCAAGTTTAAGTGAACAACGAGCCCCATTGTTAATCCTTTAAAGGAAATTATTTGTAACTTTCGACAAGTAGAACAATGAATGGAACAGGTAGACGGTTGAAATCAATGTATATATTGCTTCTTTATAGTCTAAGAAACATATATGCAAATCATCCAAACAGTACAATCCGCCAATTTCTTGTTCTTCAAGTTTAAGTAAACTACGATCCCCATTGTTAATCCCTTAACGGAAATTATTTGTAACTTTCGACAAGTAGAACAGTGAATGGAACAGGTAGACGGTTGAAATCTTTGTATATATTGCTTCTATATAATCTACGAAACATATATGCAAAGCATCCAAACAGTACAATTCGCCAATTTTTTGTACTTCAAGTTTAAGTGAACTACGAGCCCCATTGTTAATCCTTTAACGGAAATGAATTGTAACTTTCGACAAGTAGAACAATGAATGGAACAGGTAGACGGTTGAAATCTTTGTACATATTGTTTCTATATAGTCTAAGAAACATATATGCAAAGCATCCAAACAGTACAATTCGCCAATTTATTGTTCTTCAAGTTTAAGTGAACAACGAGCCCCATTGTTAATCCTTTAAAGGAAATTATTTGTAACTTTCGACAAGTAGAACAATGAATGGAACAGGTAGACGGTTGAAATCTTTGTATATATTGCTTCTATATAGTCTAAGAAACATATATGCAAAGCATCCAAACAGTACCATTCGCCAATTTTTTGTTCTTCAAGTTTAAGTGAACAATGAGCCCCATTGTTAATCCTTTATCGGAAATTATTTGTAACTTTCGACAAGTAGAACAATGATTGGAACACGTAGACGGTTGAAATCTTTGTATATATTGCTTCCATATAGTCTAAGAAACATGTACGCAAAGCATCCAAACAGTACCATGCGCCAATTTTTTGTTCTTCAAGTTTAAGTGAACAATGAGCCCCATTGTTAATCCTTTAAAGGAAATTATTTGTAATTTTCGACAAGTAGAGCAATGAATGGAACTGGTAGACGGTTGAAATCTTTGTATATATTGCTTCTATATAATCTAAGAACACATCTATGCAAAGCATCCAAACAGTACAATTCGCCAATTTTTTGTTCTTCAAGTTTAAGTGAACAATGAGCCCCATTGTTAATCCTTTAAAGGAAATTATTTGTAACTTTCGACAAGTAGAACAATGAATGGAACTGGTAGACTGTTGAAATCATTGTATATATTGCTTCTATATAGTCTAAGAAACATTTATGCAAAGCATCCAAGCAGTACAATTCGCCAATTTTTTGTACTTCAAGTTTAAGTAAACTACGATCCCCATTGTTAATCCCTTAATGGAAATTATTTGTAACTTTCGACAAGTAGAACAGTGAATGGATCAGGTAGACGGTTGAAATCTTTGTATATATTGCTTCTATATAGTGTAAGAAACATATATGCAAAGCATCCAAACAGTACAATTCGCCAATTTTTTGTTCTTCAAGTTTAAGTGAACTACGAGCCCCATTGTTAATCCTTTAATGGAAATTAATTGTAACCTTCTACAAGTAGAACAATGATTGGAACCCGTAGACGGTTGAAATCTTTGTATATATTGCTTCCATATAGTCTAAGAAACATATATGCAAAGCATCCAAACAGTACAATTCGCCAATTTTTTGTTCTTCAAGTTTAAGTGAACTACGAGCCCCATTGTTAATCCTTTAATGGAAATTAATTGTAAATTTCGGCAAGTAGAAGATTGAATGGAATAGTAGGCGGTTGAAATCATTGTATATATTGCTTCTATATAGTCTAAGAAACATATATGCAAAGCATCCAAACAGTACAATTCGCCAATTTTTTGTTCTTCAAGTTTAAGTAAACTACGATCCCCATTGTTAATCCCTTAACGGAAATTATTTGTAACTTTCGACAAGTAGAACAATGAATGGAACAGGTAGACGGTTGAAATCTTTGTATATATTGCTTATATATAATCTAAGAAACATATATGCAAAGCATCCAAACAGTACAATTCGCCAATTATTTCATCTTCATGTTTAAGTGAACTACGAGCCCCATTGTTAATACTTTAACGGAAATTATTTGTAACTTCCGACAAGTAGAACAATGAATGGAACAGGTAGACGGTTGAAATCAATGTATATATTGCTTCGATATAGTCTAAGAAACATATATGCAAAGCATCCAAACATTACAATTCGCCAATTTTTTGTTCTTCAAGTTTAAGTGAACAATGAGCCCCATTGTTAATCCTTTATCGGAAATTATTTGTAATTTTCGACAAGTAGAACAATGAATGGAACAGGTAGACGGTTGAAATCTTTGTATATATTGCTTCTATATAGTCTAAGAAACATATATGCAAAGCATCCAAACAGTACCATTCGCCAATTTTTTGTTCTTCAAGTATAAGTGAACAATAAGGCCCATTGTTAATCCTTTATCGGAAATTATTTGTAACTTTCGACAAGTAGAACAATGAATGGAACAGGTAGCCGGTTGAAATCGATGTATATATTGCTTCTATATTGTCTAAGAAACATATATGCAAAGCATCCAAACAGTACAATTCGCCAATTTATTGTTCTTCAAGTTTAAGTGAACAACGAGCCCCATTGTTAATCCTTTAAAGGAAATTATTTGTAACTTTCGACAAGTAGAACAATGAATGGAACAGGTAGACGGTTGAAATCTTTGTATATCTTGCTTCTATATAGTCTAAGAAACATATATGCAAAGCATCCAAACAGTACCATTCGCCAATTTTTTGTTCTTCAAGTTTAAGTGAACAATGAGCCCCATTGTTAATCCTTTATCGGAAATTATTTGTAACTTTCGACAAGTAGAACAATGAATGGAACAGGTAGACGGTTGAAATCTTTGTATATATTGCTTCTATATAGTCTAAGAAGCATGTACGCAAAGCATCCAAACAGTACAATTCGCCAATTTTTTGTACTTCAAGTTTAAGTGAACTACGATCCCCATTGTTAATCCTTTAACGGAAATGAATTGTAACTTTCGACAAGTAGAACAATGAATGGAACAGGTAGACGGTTGAAATCTTTGTACATATTGCTTCTATATAGTCTAAGAAACATATATGCAAAGCATCCAAACAGTACAATTCGCCAATTTATTGTTCTTCAAGTTTAAGTGAACAACGAGCCCCATTGTTAATCCTTTATCGGAAATTATTTGTAACTTTCGACAAGTAGACCAATGAATGGAACAGGTAGACGGTTGAAATCCTTGTATATATTGCTTCCATATAGTCTAAGAAACATGTACGCAAAGCATCCAAACATTACCATTCGCCAATTTTTTGTCCTTCAAGTTTAAGTGAACAATGAGCCCCATTGTTAATCCTTTATCGGAAATTATGTGTAAATTTCGACAAGTAGAACAATGATTGGAACACGTAGACGGTTGAAATCTTTGTATATATTGCTTCCATATAGTCTAAGAAACATGTACGCAAAGCATCCAAACAGTACCATGCGCCAATTTTTTGTTCTTCAAGTTTAAGTGAACAATGAGCCCCAATGGTTAATCCTTTATCGGAAATTATTTGTAATTTTCGACAAGTAGAGCAATGAATGGAACTGGTAGACGGTTGAAATCTTTGTATATATTGCTTCTATATAATCTAAGAACACATCTATGCAAAGCATCCAAACAGTACAATTCGCCAATTTTTTGTTCTTCAAGTTTAAGTGAACTACGAGCCCCATTGTTAATCCTTTAAAGGAAATTAATTGTAAATTTCGACAAGTAGAACAATGAATGGATCATGTAGACGGTTGAAATCATTGTATATATTGCTTCTATATAGTCTACGAAACATATATGCAAAGCATCCAAACAGTACAATTCGCCAATTTTTTGTTCTTCAAGTTTAAGTGAACTACGAGCCCCATTGTTAATCCTTTAACGGAAATTAATTGTAACTTTCTACAAGTAGAGCAATGATTGGAACACGTCGACGGTTGAAATCTTTGTATATATTGCTTCCATATAGTCTAAGAAACATATATGCAAAGCATCCAAACAGTACCATTCGCCAATTTTTTGTTCTTCAAGTTTAAGTGAACAATGAGCCCCAATGGTTAATCCTTTATCGGAAATTATTTGTAACTTTCGACAAGTAGAACAATGAATGGAACAGGTAGACGGTTGAAATCTTTGTATATATTGCTTCTATATAGTCTAAGAAACATTTATGCAAAGCATCCAAACAGTACAATTCGCCAATTTATTGTTCTTCAAGTTTAAGTTAACAACGAGCCCCATTGTTAATCCTTTAACGGAAATTAATTGTAACTTTCTACAAGTAGAACAATGATTGGAACACGTAGACGGTTGAAATCTTTGTATAAATTGCTTCCATATAGTCTAAGAAACATATATGCAAAGCATCCAAACAGTACCATTCGCCAATTTTTTGTTCTTCAAGTTTAAGTGAACAATGAGCCCCCATGGTTAATCCTTTATCGGAAATTATTTGTAACTTTCGACAAGTAGAACAATGAATGGAACAGGTAGACGGTTGAAATCTTTGTATATATTGCTTCTATATAGTCTAAGAAACATATATGCAAAGCATACAAACAGTACCAATCGCCAATTTTTTGTTCTTCAAGTTTAAGTGAACTACGAGCCCCATTGTTAATCCTTTAAAGGAAATTATTTGTAAATTTCGACAAGTAGAACAATGAATGGAACAGGTAGACTGTTGAAATTATTGTATATATTGCTTCTATATAGTCTAAGAAACATATATGCAAAGCATCCAAACAGTACAATTCGCCAATTTTTTGTTCTTCAAGTTTAAGTGAACAATGAGCCCCATTGTTAATCCTTTAAAGGAAATTATTTGTAACTTTCGACAAGTAGAACAATGAATGGAACAGGTAGACGGTTGAAATCTTTGTATATATTGCTTCTATATAGTCTAAGAAACATATATGCAAAGCATCCAAACATTACAATTCGCCAATTTTTTGTTCTTCAAGTTTAAGTGAACAATGAGCCCCAATGGTTAATCCTTTATCGGAAATTACTTGTAACTTTCGACAAGTAGAACAATGAATGGAACAGGTAGACGGTTGAAATCTTTGTACATATTGCTTCTATATAGTCTAAGAAACATATATGCAAAGCATCCAAACAGTACAATTCGCCAATTTATTGTTCTTCAAGTTTAAGTGAACAACGAGCCCCATTGTTAATCCTTTATCGGAAATTATTTGTATCTTTCGACAAGTAGACCAATGAATGGAACAGGTAGACGGTTGAAATCCTTGTATATATTGCTTCCATATAGTCTAAGAAACATGTACGCAAAGCATCCAAACATTACCATTCGCCAATTTTTTGTCCTTCAAGTTTAAGTGAACAATGAGCCCCATTGTTAATCCTTTATCGGAAATTATGTGTAAATTTCGACAAGTAGAACAATGATTGGAACACGTAGACGGTTGAAATCTTTGTATATATTGCTTCCATATAGTCTAAGAAACATGTACGCAAAGCATCCAAACAGTACCATGCGCCAATTTTTTGTTCTTCAAGTTTAAGTGAACAATGAGCCCCAATGGTTAATCCTTTATCGGAAATTATTTGTAATTTTCGACAAGTAGAGCAATGAATGGAACTGGTAGACGGTTGAAATCTTTGTATATATTGCTTCTATATAATCTAAGAACACATCTATGCAAAGCATCCAAACAGTACAATTCGCCAATTTTTTGTTCTTCAAGTTTAAGTGAACTACGAGCCCCATTGTTAATCCTTTAAAGGAAATGAATTGTAAATTTCGACAAGTAGAACAATGAATGGATCATGTAGACGGTTGAAATCATTGTATATATTGCTTCTATATAGTCTACGAAACATATATGCAAAGCATCCAAACAGTACAATTCGCCAATTTTTTGTTCTTCAAGTTTAAGTGAACTACGAGCCCCATTGTTAATCCTTTAACGGAAATTAATTGTAACTTTCTACAAGTAGAGCAATGATTGGAACACGTCGACGGTTGAAATCTTTGTATATATTGCTTCCATATAGTCTAAGAAACATATATGCAAAGCATCCAAACAGTACCATTCGCCAATTTTTTGTTCTTCAAGTTTAAGTAAACTACGATCCCCATTGTTAATGCCTTAACGGAAATTATTTGTAACTTTCGACAAGTAGAACAATGAATGGAACAGGTAGACGGTTGAAATCTTTGTATATATTGCTTCTATATAGTCTAAGAAACATTTATGCAAAGCATCCAAACAGTACAATTCGCCAATTTATTGTTCTTCAAGTTTAAGTTAACAACGAGCCCCATTGTTAATCCTTTAACGGAAATTAATTGTAACTTTCTACAAGTAGAACAATGATTGGAACACGTAGACGGTTGAAATCTTTGTATAAATTGCTTCCATATAGTCTAAGAAACATATATGCAAAGCATCCAAACAGTACCATTCGCCAATTTTTTGTTCTTCAAGTTTAAGTGAACAATGAGCCCCCATGGTTAATCCTTTATCGGAAATTATTTGTAACTTTCGACAAGTAGAACAATGAATGGAACAGGTAGACGGTTGAAATCTTTGTATATATTGCTTCTATATAGTCTAAGAAACATATATGCAAAGCATCCAAACAGTACCAATCGCCAATTTTTTGTTCTTCAAGTTTAAGTGAACTACGAGCCCCATTGTTAATCCTTTAAAGGAAATTATTTGTAAATTTCGACAAGTAGAACAATGAATGGAACAGGTAGACTGTTGAAATTATTGTATATATTGCTTCTATATAGTCTAAGAAACATATATGCAAAGCATCCAAACAGTACAATTCGCCAATTTTTTGTTCTTCAAGTTTAAGTGAACAATGAGCCCCATTGTTAATCCTTTAAAGGAAATTATTTGTAACTTTCGACAAGTAGAACAATGAATGGAACAGGTAGACGGTTGAAATCTTTGTATATATTGCTTCTATATAGTCTAAGAAACATATATGCAAAGCATCCAAACATTACAATTCGCCAATTTTTTGTTCTTCAAGTTTAAGTGAACAATGAGCCCCAATGGTTAATCCTTTATCGGAAATTATTTGTAACTTTCGACAAGTAGAACAATGAATGGAACAGGTAGACGGTTGAAATCTTTGTATATATTGCTTCTATATAGTCTAAGAAACATTTATGCAAAGCATCCAAACAGTACAATTCGCCAATTTATTGTTCTTCAAGTTTAAGTTAACAACGAGCCCCATTGTTAATCCTTTAACGGAAATTAATTGTAACTTTCTACAAGTAGAACAATGATTGGAACACGTAGACGGTTGAAATCTTTGTATAAATTGCTTCCATATAGTCTAAGAAACATATATGCAAAGCATCCAAACAGTACCATTCGCCAATTTTTTGTTCTTCAAGTTTAAGTGAACAATGAGCCCCCATGGTTAATCCTTTATCGGAAATTATTTGTAACTTTCGACAAGTAGAACAATGAATGGAACAGGTAGACGGTTGAAATCTTTGTATATATTGCTTCTATATAGTCTAAGAAACATATATGCAAAGCATCCAAACAGTACCAATCGCCAATTTTTTGTTCTTCAAGTTTAAGTGAACTACGAGCCCCATTGTTAATCCTTTAAAGGAAATTATTTGTAAATTTCGACAAGTAGAACAATGAATGGAACAGGTAGACTGTTGAAATTATTGTATATATTGCTTCTATATAGTCTAAGAAACATATATGCAAAGCATCCAAACAGTACAATTCGCCAATTTTTTGTTCTTCAAGTTTAAGTGAACAATGAGCCCCATTGTTAATCCTTTAAAGGAAATTATTTGTAACTTTCGACAAGTAGAACAATGAATGGAACAGGTAGACGGTTGAAATCTTTGTATATATTGCTTCTATATAGTCTAAGAAACATTTATGCAAAGCATCCAAACAGTACAATTCGCCAATTTATTGTTCTTCAAGTTTAAGTTAACAACGAGCCCCATTGTTAATCCTTTAACGGAAATTAATTGTAACTTTCTACAAGTAGAACAATGATTGGAACACGTAGACGGTTGAAATGTTTGTATAAATTGCTTCCATATAGTCTAAGAAACATATATGCAAAGCATCCAAACAGTACCATTCGCCAATTTTTTGTTCTTCAAGTTTAAGTGAACAATGAGCCCCCATGGTTAATCCTTTATCGGAAATTATTTGTAACTTTCGACAAGTAGAACAATGAATGGAACAGGTAGACGGTTGAAATCTTTGTATATATTGCTTCTATATAGTCTAAGAAACATATATGCAAAGCATCCAAACAGTACAATTCGCCAATTTATTGTTCTTCAAGTTTAATTAAACTACGATCCCCATTGTTAATGCCTTAACGGAAATTATTTGTAACTTTCGACAAGTAGAACAATGAATGGAACACGTCGACGGTTGAAATCTTTGTATATATTGCTTCCATATAGTCTAAGAAACATATATGCAAAGCATCCAAACAGTACCATTCGCCAATTTTTTGTTCTTCAAGTTTAAGTGAACAATGAGCCCCAATGGTTAATCCTTTATCGGAAATTATTTGTAACTTTCGACAAGTAGAACAATGAATGGAACAGGTAGACGGTTGAAATCTTTGTATATATTGCTTCTATATAGTCTAAGAAACATATATGCAAAGCATCCAAACAGTACAATTCGCCAATTTATTGTTCTTCAAGTTTAAGTTAACAACGAGCCCCATTGTTAATCCTTTAACGGAAATTAATTGTAACTTTCTACAAGTAGAACAATGATTGGAACACGTAGACGGTTGAAATCTTTGTATATATTGCTTCCATATAGTCTAAGAAACATATATGCAAAGCATCCAAACAGTACCATTCGCCAATTTTTTGTTCTTCAAGTTTAAGTGAACAATGAGCCCCCATGGTTAATCCTTTATCGGAAATTATTTGTAACTTTCGACAAGTAGAACAATGAATGGAACAGGTAGACGGTTGAAATCTTTGTATATATTGCTTCTATATAGTCTAAGAAACATATATGCAAAGCATCCAAACAGTACCAATCGCCAATTTTTTGTTCTTCAAGTTTAAGTGAACTACGAGCCCCATTGTTAATCCTTTAAAGGAAATTATTTGTAAATTTCGACAAGTAGAACAATGAATGGAACAGGTAGACTGTTGAAATTATTGTATATATTGCTTCTATATAGTCTAAGAAACATATATGCAAAGCATCCAAACAGTACAATTCGCCAATTTTTTGTTCTTCAAGTTTAAGTGAACAATGAGCCCCATTGTTAATCCTTTAAAGGAAATTATTTGTAACTTTCGACAAGTAGAACAATGAATGGAACAGGTAGACGGTTGAAATCTTTGTATATATTGCTTCTATATAGTCTAAGAAACATATATGCAAAGCATCCAAACAGTAAAATTCGCCAATTTCTTGTGCTTCAAGTTTAAGTAAACTACGATCCCCATTGTTAATGCCTTAACGGAAATTATTTGTAACTTTCGACAAGTAGAACAATGAATGGAACAGGTAGACGGTTGAAATCTTTGTATATATTGCTTCTATAAAGTCTAAGAAACATATATGCAAATCATCCAAACAGTACAATTCGCCAATTATTTGATCTTCAAGTTTAAGTGAACTACGAGCCCCATTGTTAATACTTTAACGGAAATTATTTGTAACTTGCGACAAGTAGAACAATGAATGGAACAGGTAGACGGTTGAAATCAATGTATATATTGCTTCTATATAGTCTAAGAAACATATATGCAAAGCATCCAAACAGTACCATTCGCCACTTTATTGTTCTTCAAGTGTAAGTGAACAACGAGCCCCATTGTTAATCCTTTAAAGGAAATTATTTGTAAATTTCGACAAGTAGAACAATGATTGGAACACGTAGACGGTTGAAATCTTTGTATATATTGCTTCCATATAGTCTAAGAAACATGTACGCAAAGCATCCAAACAGTACCATTCGCCAATTTTTTGTTCTTCAAGTTTAAGTGAACAATGAGCCCCATTGGTTAATCCTTTATCGGAAATTATTGGTAACTTTCGACAAGTAGAACAATGAATGGAACAGGTAGACGGTTGAAATCTTTGTATATATTGCTTCTATATAGTCTAAGAAACATATATGCAAAGCATCCAAACAGTACAATTCGCCAATTTTTTGTTCTTCAAGTTTCGGTGAACAATGAGCCCCATTGTTAATCCTTTAAAGGAAATTATTTGTAAATTTCGACAAGTAGAACAATGAATGGAACAGGTAGACTGTTGAAATTATTGTATATATTGCTTCTATATAGTCTAAGAAACATATATGCAAAGCATCCAAACAGTACAATTCGCCAATTTTTTGTTCTTCAAGTTTAAGTGAACAATGAGCCCCATTGTTAATCCTTTAAAGGAAATTATTTGTAACTTTCGACAAGTAGAACAATGAATGGAACAGGTAGACGGTTGAAATCTTTGTATATATTGCTTCTATATAGTCTAAGAAACATATATGCAAAGCATCCAAACATTACAATTCGCCAATTTTTTGTTCTTCAAGTTTAAGTGAACAATGAGCCCCAATGGTTAATCCTTTATCGGAAATTATTTGTAACTTTCGACAAGTAGAACAATGAATGGAACAGGTAGACGGTTGAAATCTTTGTATATATTGCTTCTATATAGTCTAAGAAACATTTATGCAAAGCATCCAAACAGTACAATTCGCCAATTTATTGTTCTTCAAGTTTAAGTTAACAACGAGCCCCATTGTTAATCCTTTAACGGAAATTAATTGTAACTTTCTACAAGTAGAACAATGATTGGAACACGTAGACGGTTGAAATCTTTGTATAAATTGCTTCCATATAGTCTAAGAAACATATATGCAAAGCATCCAAACAGTACCATTCGCCAATTTTTTGTTCTTCAAGTTTAAGTGAACAATGAGCCCCCATGGTTAATCCTTTATCGGAAATTATTTGTAACTTTCGACAAGTAGAACAATGAATGGAACAGGTAGACGGTTGAAATCTTTGTATATATTGCTTCTATATAGTCTAAGAAACATATATGCAAAGCATCCAAACAGTACCAATCGCCAATTTTTTGTTCTTCAAGTTTAAGTGAACTACGAGCCCCATTGTTAATCCTTTAAAGGAAATTATTTGTAAATTTCGACAAGTAGAACAATGAATGGAACAGGTAGACTGTTGAAATTATTGTATATATTGCTTCTATATAGTCTAAGAAACATATATGCAAAGCATCCAAACAGTACAATTCGCCAATTTTTTGTTCTTCAAGTTTAAGTGAACAATGAGCCCCATTGTTAATCCTTTAAAGGAAATTATTTGTAACTTTCGACAAGTAGAACAATGAATGGAACAGGTAGACGGTTGAAATCTTTGTATATATTGCTTCTATATAGTCTAAGAAACATTTATGCAAAGCATCCAAACAGTACAATTCGCCAATTTATTGTTCTTCAAGTTTAAGTTAACAACGAGCCCCATTGTTAATCCTTTAACGGAAATTAATTGTAACTTTCTACAAGTAGAACAATGATTGGAACACGTAGACGGTTGAAATGTTTGTATAAATTGCTTCCATATAGTCTAAGAAACATATATGCAAAGCATCCAAACAGTACCATTCGCCAATTTTTTGTTCTTCAAGTTTAAGTGAACAATGAGCCCCCATGGTTAATCCTTTATCGGAAATTATTTGTAACTTTCGACAAGTAGAACAATGAATGGAACAGGTAGACGGTTGAAATCTTTGTATATATTGCTTCTATATAGTCTAAGAAACATATATGCAAAGCATCCAAACAGTACCAATCGCCAATTTTTTGTTCTTCAAGTTTAAGTGAACTACGAGCCCCATTGTTAATCCTTTAAAGGAAATTATTTGTAAATTTCGACAAGTAGAACAATGAATGGAACAGGTAGACTGTTGAAATTATTGTATATATTGCTTCTATATAGTCTAAGAAACATATATGCAAAGCATCCAAACAGTACAATTCGCCAATTTTTTGTTCTTCAAGTTTAAGTGAACAATGAGCCCCATTGTTAATCCTTTAAAGGAAATTATTTGTAACTTTCGACAAGTAGAACAATGAATGGAACAGGTAGACGGTTGAAATCTTTGTATATATTGCTTCTATATAGTCTAAGAAACATATATGCAAAGCATCCAAACAGTAAAATTCGCCAATTTCTTGTGCTTCAAGTTTAATTAAACTACGATCCCCATTGTTAATGCCTTAACGGAAATTATTTGTAACTTTCGACAAGTAGAACAATGAATGGAACACGTCGACGGTTGAAATCTTTGTATATATTGCTTCCATATAGTCTAAGAAACATATATGCAAAGCATCCAAACAGTACCATTCGCCAATTTTTTGTTCTTCAAGTTTAAGTGAACAATGAGCCCCAATGGTTAATCCTTTATCGGAAATTATTTGTAACTTTCGACAAGTAGAACAATGAATGGAACAGGTAGACGGTTGAAATCTTTGTATATATTGCTTCTATATAGTCTAAGAAACATATATGCAAAGCATCCAAACAGTACAATTCGCCAATTTATTGTTCTTCAAGTTTAAGTTAACAACGAGCCCCATTGTTAATCCTTTAACGGAAATTAATTGTAACTTTCTACAAGTAGAACAATGATTGGAACACGTAGACGGTTGAAATCTTTGTATATATTGCTTCCATATAGTCTAAGAAACATATATGCAAAGCATCCAAACAGTACCATTCGCCAATTTTTTGTTCTTCAAGTTTAAGTGAACAATGAGCCCCCATGGTTAATCCTTTATCGGAAATTATTTGTAACTTTCGACAAGTAGAACAATGAATGGAACAGGTAGACGGTTGAAATCTTTGTATATATTGCTTCTATATAGTCTAAGAAACATATATGCAAAGCATCCAAACAGTACCAATCGCCAATTTTTTGTTCTTCAAGTTTAAGTGAACTACGAGCCCCATTGTTAATCCTTTAAAGGAAATTATTTGTAAATTTCGACAAGTAGAACAATGAATGGAACAGGTAGACTGTTGAAATTATTGTATATATTGCTTCTATATAGTCTAAGAAACATATATGCAAAGCATCCAAACAGTACAATTCGCCAATTTTTTGTTCTTCAAGTTTAAGTGAACAATGAGCCCCATTGTTAATCCTTTAAAGGAAATTATTTGTAACTTTCGACAAGTAGAACAATGAATGGAACAGGTAGACGGTTGAAATCTTTGTATATATTGCTTCTATATAGTCTAAGAAACATATATGCAAAGCATCCAAACAGTAAAATTCGCCAATTTCTTGTGCTTCAAGTTTAAGTAAACTACGATCCCCATTGTTAATGCCTTAACGGAAATTATTTGTAACTTTCGACAAGTAGAACAATGAATGGAACAGGTAGACGGTTGAAATCTTTGTATATATTGCTTCTATAAAGTCTAAGAAACATATATGCAAATCATCCAAACAGTACAATTCGCCAATTATTTGATCTTCAAGTTTAAGTGAACTACGAGCCCCATTGTTAATACTTTAACGGAAATTATTTGTAACTTGCGACAAGTAGAACAATGAATGGAACAGGTAGACGGTTGAAATCAATGTATATATTGCTTCTATATAGTCTAAGAAACATATATGCAAAGCATCCAAACAGTACCATTCGCCACTTTATTGTTCTTCAAGTGTAAGTGAACAACGAGCCCCATTGTTAATCCTTTAAAGGAAATTATTTGTAAATTTCGACAAGTAGAACAATGATTGGAACACGTAGACGGTTGAAATCTTTGTATATATTGCTTCCATATAGTCTAAGAAACATGTACGCAAAGCATCCAAACAGTACCATTCGCCAATTTTTTGTTCTTCAAGTTTAAGTGAACAATGAGCCCCATTGGTTAATCCTTTATCGGAAATTATTGGTAACTTTCGACAAGTAGAACAATGAATGGAACAGGTAGACGGTTGAAATCTTTGTATATATTGCTTCTATATAGTCTAAGAAACATATATGCAAAGCATCCAAACAGTACAATTCGCCAATTTTTTGTTCTTCAAGTTTCGGTGAACAATGAGCCCCAATGGTTAATCCTTTATCGGAAATTATTTGTAAATTTCGACAAGTAGAACACTGAATGGAACAGGTAGCCGGTTGAAATCTTTGTATATATTGCTTCTATGTAGTCTAAGAAACATATATGCAAAGCATCCAAACAGTACAATTCGCCAATTTTTTGTTCTTCAAGTTTAAGTGAACAATGAGCCCAAATGGTTAATCCGTTATCGGAAATTATTTGTAACTTTCGACAAGTAGAACAATGAATGGAAAAGGTAGACGGTTGAAATCTTTGTATATATTGCTTCTATATAGTCTAAGAAACATATATGCAAAGCATCCAAACAGTACCAATCGCCAATTTTTTGTTCTTCAAGTTTAAGTGAACAATGTGCCCCAATGGTTAATACTTTATCGGAAATTATTTGTAATTTTCGACAAGTAGAACAATGAATGGAACAGTTAGACGGTTGAAATCATTGTATATATTGCTTCTATATAGTCTAAGAAACATATGTGCAAAGCATCCAAACAGTACAATACGACAATTTTTTGCTCTTCAAGTTTAAGTGTACTACGAGCCCCATTGTTAATACTTTAACGGAAATTATTTGTAAATTTCGACAAGTAGAACAATGAATGGAACAGGTAGACGGTTGAAGTCAATGTATATATTGCTTCTTTATAGTCTAAGAAAGATATATGCAAAGCATCCAAACTGTACCATTCGCCAATTTTTTGTTCTTCAAGTTTAAGTGAACTACGAGCCCCATTGTTAATCATTTAAAGGAAATTATTTGTAAATTTCGGCAAGTAGAACAATGAACGGAATAGGTAGACGGTTGAAATCATTGTATATATTGCTTCTATATAGTCTAAGAAACATATATGCAAATCATCCAAACAGTACAATTCGCCAATTTTTTGTTCTTCAAGTTTAAGTGAACAATGAGCCCCATTGTTAATCCTTTATCGGAAATTATTTGTAACTTTCGACAAGTAGAACAATGAATGGAACAGGTAGACGGTTGAAATCTTTGTAAATATTGCTTCTATATAGTATAAGAAACATATATGCAAAGCATCCAAACAGTACAATTCGCCAATTTTTTGTTCTTCAAGTTTAAGTGAACAATGAGCCCCATTGTTAATCCTTTAAAGGAAATTATTTGTAATTTTCGACAAGTAGAACAATGAATGGAACTGGTAGACTGTTCAAATCTTTGTAAATATTGCTTCTATATAGTATAAGAAACATATATGCAAAGCATCCAAACAGTACAATTCGCCAATTTTTTGTTCTTCAAGTTTAAGTGAACAATGAGCCCCATTGTTAATCCTTTAACGGAAATTATTTGTAACTTGCGACAAGTAGAACAATGAATGGAACAGGTAGACGGTTGAAATCAATGTATATATTGCTTCTATATAGTCTAAGAAACATATATGCAAAGCATCCAAACAGTACCATTCGCCACTTTTTTGTTCTTCAAGTTTAAGTGAACAACGAGCCCCATTGTTAATCCTTTAAAGGAAATTATTTGTAAATTTCGACAAGTAGAACAATGATTGGAACACGTAGACGGTTGAAATCTTTGTATATATTGCTTCCATATAGTCTAAGAAACATGTACGCAAAGCATCCAAACAGTACCATTCGCCAATTTTTTGTTCTTCAAGTTTAAGTGAACAATGAGCCCCATTGGTTAATCCTTTATCGGAAATTATTTGTAACTTTCGACAAGTAGAACAATGAATGGAACAGGTAGACGGTTGAAATCTTTGTATATATTGCTTCTATATAGTCTAAGAAACATATATGCAAAGCATCCAAACAGTACAATTCGCCAATTTTTTGTTCTTCAAGTTTCGGTGAACAATGAGCCCCAATGGTTAATCCTTTATCGGAAATTATTTGTAAATTTCGACAAGTAGAACACTGAATGGAACAGGTAGCCGGTTGAAATCTTTGTATATATTGCTTCTATGTAGTCTAAGAAACATATATGCAAAGCATCCAAACAGTACAATTCGCCAATTTTTTGTTCTTCAAGTTTAAGTGAACAATGAGCCCAAATGGTTAATCCGTCATCGGAAATTATTTGTAACTTTCGACAAGTAGAACAATGAATGGAAAAGGTAGACGGTTGAAATCTTTGTATATATTGCTTCTATATAGTCTGAGAAACATATATGCAAAGCATCCAAACAGTACCAATCGCCAATTTTTTGTTCTTCAAGTTTAAGTGAACAATGTGCCCCAATGGTTAATACTTTATCGGAAATTATTTGTAATTTTCGACAAGTAGAACAATGAATGGAACAGTTAGACGGTTGAAATCATTGTATATATTGCTTCTATATAGTCTAAGAAACATATGTGCAAAGCATCCAAACAGTACAATACGACAATTTTTTGCTCTTCAAGTTTAAGTGTACTACGAGCCCCATTGTTAATACTTTAACGGAAATTATTTGTAAATTTCGACAAGTAGAACAATGAATGGAACAGGTAGACGGTTGAAATCAATGTATATATTGCTTCTTTATAGTCTAAGAAAGATATATGCAAAGCATCCAAACTGTACCATTCGCCAATTTTTTGTTCTTCAAGTTTAAGTGAACTACGAGCCCCATTGTTAATCATTTAAAGGAAATTATTTGTAAATTTCGGCAAGTAGAACAATGAACGGAATAGGTAGACGGTTGAAATCATTGTATATATTGCTTCTATATAGTCTAAGAAACATATATGCAAATCATCCAAACAGTACAATTCGCCAATTTTTTGTTCTTCAAGTTTAAGTGAACAATGAGCCCCATTGTTAATCCTTTATCGGAAATTATTTGTAACTTTCGACAAGTAGAACAATGAATGGAACAGGTAGACGGTTGAAATCTTTGTAAATATTGCTTCTATATAGTATAAGAAACATATATGCAAAGCATCCAAACAGTACAATTCGCCAATTTTTTGTTCATCAAGTTTAAGTGAACAATGAGCCCCATTGTTAATCCTTTAAAGGAAATTATTTGTAATTTTCGACAAGTAGAACAATGAATGGAACTGGTAGACTGTTCAAATCTTTGTAAATATTGCTTCTATATAGTCTAAGAAACATATATGCAAAGCATCCAAACAGTACAATTCGCCAATTTTTTGTTCTTCAAGTTTAAGTGAACAATGAGCCCCATTGTTAATCCTTTAAAGGAAATTATTTGTAACTTTCGACAAGTAGAACAATGAATGGAACAGGTAGACTGTTGAAATCATTGTATATATTGCTTCTATATAGTCTAAGAAACATTTATGCAAAGCATCCAAACAGTACAATTCGCCAATTTTTTGTACTTCAAGTTTAAGTAAACTACGATCCCCATTGTTAATCCCTTAATGGAAATTATTTGTAACTTTCGACAAGTAGAACAGTGAATGGATCAGGTAGACGGTTGAAATCTTTGTATATATTGCTTCAATATAGTATAAGAAACATATATGCAAAGCATCCAAACAGTACAATTCGCCAATTTATAGTTCTTCAAGTTTAAGTGAACAACGAGCCCCATTGTTAATCCTTTAAAGGAAATTATTTGTAACTTTCGACAAGTAGAACAATGAATGGAACAGGTAGACGGTTGAAATCTTTGTATATATTGCTTCTATATAGTCTAAGAAACATATATGCAATGCATCCAAACAGTAAAATTCGCCAATTTCTTGTTCTTCAAGTTTAAGTAAACTACGATCCCCATTGTTAATGCCTTAACGGAAATTATTTGTAACTTTCGACAAGTAGAACAATGAATGGAACAGGTAGACGGTTGAAATCTTTGTATATATTGCTTCTATAAAGTCTAAGAAACATATATGCAAATCATCCAAACAGTACAATTCGCCAATTATTTGATCTTCAAGTTTAAGTGAACTACGAGCCCCATTGTTAATACTTTAACGGAAATTATTTGTAACTTTCGACAAGTTGAACAATGAATGGAACAGGTAGACGGTAGAAATCTTTGTATATATTGCTTCTATATAGTCTAAGAAACATATATGCAATGCATCCAAACAGTACCATTCGCCACTTTTTTGTTCTTCAAGTTTAAGTGAACTACGAGCCCCATTGTTAATCCTTTAAAGGAAATTATTTGTAAATTTCGGCAAGTAGAACAATGAATGGAATAGGTAGACGGTTGAAATCATTGTATATATTGCTTCTATATAGTCTAAGAAACATATATGCAATGCATCCAAACAGTAAAATTCGCCAATTTCTTGTTCTTCAAGTTTAAGTAAACTACGATCCCCATTGTTAATGCCTTAACGGAAATTATTTGTAACTTTCGACAAGTAGAACAATGAATGGAACAGGTAGACGGTTGAAATCTTTGTATATATTGCTTCTATAAAGTCTAAGAAACATATATGCAAATCATCCAAACAGTACAATTCGCCAATTATTTGATCTTCAAGTTTAAGTGAACTACGAGCCCCATTGTTAATACTTTAACGGAAATTATTTGTAACTTTCGACAAGTTGAACAATGAATGGAACAGGTAGACGGTAGAAATCTTTGTATATATTGCTTCTATATAGTCTAAGAAACATATATGCAATGCATCCAAACAGTACCATTCGCCACTTTTTTGTTCTTCAAGTTTAAGTGAACTACGAGCCCCATTGTTAATCCTTTAAAGGAAATTATTTGTAAATTTCGGCAAGTAGAACAATGAATGGAATAGGTAGACGGTTGAAATCATTGTATATATTGCTTCTATATAGTCTAAGAAACATATATGCATAGCATCCAAACAGTACAATTCGCCAATTTTTTGTTCTTCAAGTTTAAGTAAACTACGATCCCCATTGTTAATCCCTTAACGGAAATTATTTGTAATATTCGTCAAGTAGAACAATGAATGGAACAGATAGACGGTTGAAATATTTGTATATATTGCTTCTATATAGAATAAGAAACATATATGCAAAGCATCCAAACAGTACAATTCGCCAATTTTTTGTTCTTCAAGTTTAAGTGAACAATGAGCCCCATTGTTAATCCTTTAAAGGAAATTATTTGTAACTTTCGACAAGTAGAACAATGAATGGAACAGGTAGACTGTTGAAATCTTTGTATATATTGCTTCTATAAAGTCTAAGAAACATATATGCAAATCATCCAAACAGTACAATTCGCCAATTATTTGATCTTCAAGTTTAAGTGAACTACGAGCCCCATTGTTAATACTTTAACGGAAATTATTTGTAACTTGCGACAAGTAGAACAATGATTGGAACACGTAGACGGTTGAAATCTTTGTATATATTGCTTCCATATAGTCTAAGAAACATGTACGCAAAGCATCCAAACAGTACCATTCGCAAATTTTTTGTTCTTCAAGTTTAAGTGACAATGAGCCCCAATGGTTAATCCTTTATCGGAAATTATTTGTAATTTTCGACAAGTAGAACAATGAATGGAACAGTTAGACGGTTGAAATATTTGTATATATTGCTTCTTTATAATCTAAGAAACATATATGCAAAGCATCTAAACAGTAACAATCGCCAATTTTTAGATCTTCAAGTTTAAGTGAACAGCGAGCCCCATTGATAATCCTTTAAAGGAAATTATTTGTAAATTTCGACAAGTAGAACAATGAATGGAATTGGTAGACGGTTGAAATCATTGTATATATTGCTTCTATATAGTCTATGAAACATATATGCAAAGCATCCAAACAGTACAATTCGCCAATTTTTTGTTCTTCAAGTTTAAGTAAACTACGATCCCCATTGTTAATCCCTTAACGGAAATTATTTGTAATATTCGTCAAGTAGAACAATGAATGGAACAGATAGACGGTTGAAATATTTGTATATATTGCTTCTATATAGAATAAGAAACATATATGCAAAGCATCCAAACAGTACAATTCGCCAATTTTTTGTTCTTCAAGTTTAAGTAAACTACGATCCCCATTGTTAATGCCTTAACGGAAATTATTTGTAACTTTCGACAAGTAGAACAATGAATGGAACAGGTAGACGGTTGAAATCTTTGTATATATTGCTTCTATAAAGTCTAAGAAACATATATGCAAATCATCCAAACAGTACAATTCGCCAATTATTTGATTTTCAAGTTTAAGTGAACTACGAGCCCCATTGTTAATACTTTAACGGAAATTATTTGTAACTTGCGACAAGTAGAACAATGATTGGAACACGTAGACGGTTGAAATCTTTGTATATATTGCTTCCATATAGTCTAAGAAACATGTACGCAAAGCATCCAAACAGTACCATTCGCAAATTTTTTGTTCTTCAAGTTTAAGTGACAATGAGCCCCAATGGTTAATCCTTTATCGGAAATTATTTGTAATTTTCGACAAGTAGAACAATGAATGGAACAGTTAGACGGTTGAAATATTTGTATATATTGCTTCTTTATAATCTAAGAAACATATATGCAAAGCATCTAAACAGTAACAATCGCCAATTTTTAGATCTTCAAGTTTAAGTGAACAGCGAGCCCCATTGATAATCCTTTAAAGGAAATTATTTGTAAATTTCGACAAGTAGAACAATGAATGGAATTGGTAGACGGTTGAAATCATTGTATATATTGCTTCTATATAGTCTATGAAACATATATGCAAAGCATCCAAACAGTACAATTCGCCAATTTTTTGTTCTTCAAGTTTAAGTAAACTACGATCCCCATTGTTAATCCCTTAACGGAAATTATTTGTAACTTTCGACAAGTAGAACAATGAATGGAACATGTAGACGGTTGAAATCATTGTATATATTGCTTCTATATAGTCTAAGAAACATATATGCAAAGCATCCAAACAGTACAATTCGACAATTTTTTGCTCTTCAAGTTTAAGTAAACTACGAGCCCCATTGTTAATCCTTTAAAGGAAATAATTTGTAAATTTCGGCAAGTAGAACAATGAATGGAACAGGTAGCAGGTTGAAATCTTTGTATATATTGCTTCTATATAGAATAAGAAACATATATGCAAAGCATCCAAACAGTACAATTCGCCAATTTTTTGTTCTTCAAGTTTAAGTAAACTACGATCCCCATTGTTAATGCCTTAACGGAAATTATTTGTAACTTTCGACAAGTAGAACAATGAATGGAACAGGTAGACGGTTGAAATATTTGTATATATTGCTTCTATATAGTCTAAGAAACATATATGCAAAGCATCCAAACAGTATAATTCGCCAATTTTTTGTTCTTCAAGTTTAAGTGGACAATGAGCCCCAATGGTTAATCCTTTATCGGAAATTATTTGTAATTTTCGACAAGTAGAACAATGAATGGAACAGGTAGACGGTTGAAATCTTTGTATATATTGCTTCTATATAGTCTAAGAAACATATATGCAAAGCATCCAAACAGTACCATTCGCCAATTTCTTGTTCTTCAAGTTTAAGTGAACTACGATCCCCATTGTTAATCCCTTAACGGAAATTATTTGTAACTTTCGACAAGTTGAACAGTGAATGGAACAGGTAGACGGTTGAAATCAATGTATATATTGCTTCTTTATAGTCTAAGAAAGATATATGCAAAGCATCCAAACTGTACCATTCGCCAATTTTTTTTTCTTCAAGTTTAAGTGAACAATGAGCCCCATTGTTAATCCTTTAAAGGAAATTATTTGTAACTTTCGACAAGTAGAACAATGAATGGAACAGGTAGACGGTTGAAATCATTGTATATATTGCTTCTATATAGTCTACGAAACATATATGCAAAGCATCCAAACAGTACAATTCGCAAATTTTTTGCTCTTCAAGTTTAAGTGAACTACGAGCCCCATTGTTAATCCTTTAAAGGAAATTATTTGTAACTTTCGACAAGTAGAACAATGAATGGAACTGGTAGACTGTTGAAATCATTGTATATATTGCTTCTATATAGTCTAAGAAACATTTATGCAAAGCATCCAAACAGTACAATTCGCCAATTTTTTGTACTTCAAGTTTAAGTAAACTACGATCCCCATTGTTAATCCCTTAATGGAAATTATTTGTAACTTTCGACAAGTAGAACAGTGAATGGATCAGGTAGACGGTTGAAATCTTTGTATATATTGCTTCTATATAGTGTAAGAAACATATATGCAAAGCATCCAAACAGTACAATTCGCCAATTTTTTGTTCTTCAAGTTTAAGTGAACTACGAGCCCCATTGTTAATCCTTTAATGGAAATTAATTGTAACCTTCTACAAGTAGAACAATGATTGGAACCCGTAGACGGTTGAAATCTTTGTATATATTGCTTCCATATAGTCTAAGAAACATATATGCAAAGCATCCAAACAGTACAATTCGCCAATTTTTTGTTCTTCAAGTTTAAGTGAACTACGAGCCCCATTGTTAATCCTTTAATGGAAATTAATTGTAAATTTCGGCAAGTAGAAGAATGAATGGAATAGTAGGCGGTTGAAATCATTGTATATATTGCTTCTATATAGTCTAAGAAACATATATGCAAAGCATCCAAACAGTACAATTCGCCAATTTTTTGTTCTTCAAGTTTAAGTAAACTACGATCCCCATTGTTAATCCCTTAACGGAAATTATTTGTAACTTTCGACAAGTAGAACAATGAATGGAACAGGTAGACGGTTGAAATCTTTGTATATATTGCTTATATATAATCTAAGAAACATATATGCAAAGCATCCAAACAGTACAATTCGCCAATTATTTCATCTTCATGTTTAAGTGAACTACGAGCCCCATTGTTAATACTTTAACGGAAATTATTTGTAACTTCCGACAAGTAGAACAATGAATGGAACAGGTAGACGGTTGAAATCAATGTATATATTGCTTCGATATAGTCTAAGAAACATATATGCAAAGCATCCAAACAGTACCATTCGCCAATTTTTTGTTCTTCAAGTTTAAGTGAACAACGAGCCCCATTGTTAATCCTTTAAAGGAAATTATTTGTAACTTTCGACAAGTAGAACAATGAATGGAACAGGTAGACGGTTGAAATCTTTGTATATATTGCTTCTATATAGTCTAAGAAACATATATGCAAAGCATCCAAACAGTACCATTCGCCAATTTTTTGTTCTTCAAGTTTAAGTGAACAATGAGCCCCATTGTTAATCCTTTATCGGAAATTATTTGTAACTTTCGACAAGTAGAACAATGAATGGAACAGGTAGACGGTTGAAATCTTTGTAAATATTGCTTCTATATAGTATAAGAAACATATATGCAAAGCATCCAAACAGTACAATTCACCAATTTTTTGTTCTTCAAGTTTAAGTGAACAATGAGCCCCATTGTTAATCCTTTAAAGGAAATTATTTGTAATTTTCGACAAGTAGAACAATGAATGGAACTGGTAGACTGTTCAAATCTTTGTAAATATTGCTTCTATATAGTATAAGAAACATATATGCAAAGCATCCAAACAGTACAATTCGCCAATTTTTTGTTCTTCAAGTTTAAGTGAACAATGAGCCCCATTGTTAATCCTTTAAAGGAAATTATTTGTAACTTTCGACAAGTAGAACAATGAATGGAACTGGTAGACTGTTGAAATCATTGTATATATTGCTTCTATATAGTCTAAGAAACATTTATGCAAAGCATCCAAACAGTACAATTCGCCAATTTTTTGTACTTCAAGTTTAAGTAAACTACGATCCCCATTGTTAATCCCTTAATGGAAATTATTTGTAACTTTCGACAAGTAGAACAGTGAATGGATCAGGTAGACGGTTGAAATCTTTGTATATATTGCTTCAATATAGTATAAGAAACATATATGCAAAGCATCCAAACAGTACAATTCGCCAATTTATAGTTCTTCAAGTTTAAGTGAACAACGAGCCCCATTGTTAATCCTTTAAAGGAAATTATTTGTAACTTTCGACAAGTAGAACAATGAATGGAACAGGTAGACGGTTGAAATCTTTGTATATATTGCTTCTATATAGTCTAAGAAACATATATGCAATGCATCCAAACAGTACAATTCACCAATTTTTTGTTCTTCAAGTTTAAGTGAACTACGAGCCCCATTGTTAATCCTTTAAAGGAAATTATTTGTAAATTTCGACAAGTAGAACAATGAATGGATCAGGTAGACGGTTGAAATCATTGTATATATTGCTTCTATATAATCTACGAAACATATATGCAAAGCATCCAAACAGCACAATTCGCCAATTTTTTATTCTTCAAGTTTAAGTGAACTACGAGCCGCATTGTTAATCCTTTAACGGAAATTAATTGTAACTTTCTACAAGTAGAACAATGATTGGAACACGTTGACGGTTGAAATCTTTGTATATATTGCTTCCATATAGACTAAGAAACATATATGCAAAGCATCCAAACAGTACAATTCGCCAATTTTTTTATCTTCAAGTTTAAGTAAACTACGATCCCCATTGTTAATCCCTTAACGGAAATTATTTGTAACTTTCGACAAGTAGAACAGTGAATGGAACAGGTAGACGGTTGAAATCTTTGTATATATTGCTTCTATACAGTAAAAGAAACATATATGCAAAGCATCCAAACAGTACAATTCGCCAATTTTTTGTTCTTCAAGTTTAAGTGAACAATGAGCCCCATTGTTAATGCCTTAACGGAAATTATTTGTATCTTTCGACAAGTAGAACAATGAATGGAACAGGTAGACGGTTGAAATCTTTGTATATATTGCTTCTATAAAGTCTAAGAAACATATATGCAAATCATCCAAACAGTACAATTCGCCAATTATTTGATCTTCAAGTTTAAGTGAACTACGAGCCCCATTGTTAATACTTTAACGGAAATTATTTGTAACTTGCGACAAGTAGAACAATGAATGGAACAGGTAGACGGTTGAAATCAATGTATATATTGCTTCTATATAGTCTAAGAAACATATATGCAAAGCATCCAAACAGTACCATTCGCCAATTTTTTGTTCTTCAAGTTTAAGTAAACTACGATCCCCATTGTTAATCCCTTAACGGAAATTATTTGTAACTTTCGACAAGTAGAACAGTGAATGGAACAGGTAGACGGTTGAAATCTTTGTATATATTGCTTCTATACAGTAAAAGAAACATATATGCAAAGCATCCAAACAGTACAATTCGCCAATTTTTTGTTCTTCAAGTTTAAGTGAACAATGAGCCCCAATGGTCAATCCTTTATCGGAAATTATTTGTAACTTTCGACAAGTAGAACAATGAATGGAACTGGTAGACGGTTGAAATCTTTTTATATATTGCTTCTAAATAGTCTAAGAAACATATATGCAAAGCATCCAAACAGTACAATTCGCCAATTATTTGTTCTTCAAGTTTAAGTAAACTACGATCCCCATTGTTAATCCCTTAACGGAAATTATTTGTAACTTTCGACAAGTAGAACAGTGAATGGAACAGGTAGACGGTTGAAATCTTTGTATATATTGCTTCTATATAATCTAAGAAACATATATGCAAAGCATCTAAACAGTAACAATCGCCAATTTTTTGATCTTCAAGTTTAAGTGAACTGTTACGAACGGCGTATTATTCGAACGTCCCGTCCGTCGTCGAGCGGGTGCCGACGGATGGTAGATTCCGTGCGTAACGGCCAAGACGAAACGAATCGCGCGCGGGTTTCCGCGGTTGACTCTATTTGAAAATTTTGTAGCTCTCCCCAGCCTAAGGCGAGGAGAGGACAGGATGGATGGGTCGATCTGTTAAGACCTATACAGGTCTGGCTTAATCGAAATCTAAAGGATAAGGATATTGAATAATAGAACTGAATCTCACAATGTTATAATGGGTAAAAGCAATGTGTATTCAAATTTAAACAAAGAAACGTTACAAACGGTAATGAAATGGGTTATAATATCGGCTAAGTTGGATATAAAATAATTGATTTTGAATAGATATATGTACGTTAACAATTTATTGGTGGTGAAGCTGGCTCGAAATCGAGTGATTATGATCCAATCGAATCTATCTTTCGTTTCCGAAACAACCTCCCATTTACAGGCAAAATGTATATTTTAAAATAGTCCAACGGTAGAGAAACTCACTATTGAGACGGCGGTTTACAATAGAATATGACAAGATAATTATGGTAATGGAAAATTAGAACTCACCCTGGATTTTCTGACGATACAAGTGTAAATGATAATTTCGGTTCTATCTCTATATCGGTTGTAGCGGTATTACAAGGTACTCTCGTTGAAGTTCAATTCGGAGTTCAAGTGGCTGAACAGAAGAGTGGATGGATTAGAACTGCACTTTTTCGAATTTACCTATTCTAATGATTCTATAGATCATGCAATAGTAAAATATACGGTTAACGAATTTTATAAGTAGGTTTTACGATACAATTCTCGCACGAAACTCTGAGTCTTTCGGAACTACAGCGTTACCGAACTACGCTCACGGAGAATCTAGGATTTTCTCACGGTTTCGCGGGTTAACAATCACGCACCTCGCGACTTTACGATTGAAAACCAAGAGATTTATTTGTTTAACGAGGATTATAAAGTCCGTTACCGCGTATCGAACTATTGAAGTTATTCGCGTATAACCTAAGCTTAACTAAACCCTCGGACTATGCCTACGCACCTCGCGACTTTCCAGACGATAGTGACGAGTTGAGCTCGTCTTTGGCCTCACAAGGGTGGGCCCTAGGTAGAGGTGGTAGCCACGTTCCGTGGTCACGTTTTGCTAAGGTTAACAATGTTGGGTGCTAGTCTCCATCCTCCCTTCCGTCCGAGCCCCACACATCAGCCGCTGCTGATTTGCCTCGCAATTCCTGGGACCGGAGGGCGTACGTGACTCGAAGCGATCTTTGTCAGCAGGGCAGCCGGATGTACATATCTTTGTTATTGAATCTCAAACGATATCGTAATCCAGTTAGAGAGAACTCTGAATGCATAGGCATTCCTGCATCATCGGAATCGGAGAACAATTATTAACGTTCTGCGTATTTGCCGAAGGAATTTCAAACATTGGCAAATGCGCAGGCAATGATCTCAAAAGAAAAAGAATTTTAGTCCCCGGGACGTAACAGAACTACGAGCCCCATTGTTAATCCTTTAACGGAAATTAATTGTAACTTTCTATAAGTAGAACAATGATTGGAACACGTAGACGGTTGAAATCTTTGTATATATTGCTTCCATATAGTCTAAGAAACATATTTGCAAAGCGTCCAAACAGTACAATTCGCAAATTTTTTGCTCTTCAAGTTTAAGTGAACTACGAGCCCCATTGTTAATCCTTTAAAGGAAATTATTTGTAACTTTCGACAAGTAGAACAATGAATGGAACTGGTAGACTGTTGAAATCATTGTATATATTGCTTCTATATAGTCTAAGAAACATTTATGCAAAGCATCCAAACAGTACAATTCGCCAATTTTTTGTACTTCAAGTTTAAGTAAACTACGATCCCCATTGTTAATCCCTTAATGGAAATTATTTGTAACTTTCGACAAGTAGAACAGTGAATGGATCAGGTAGACGGTTGAAATCTTTGTATATATTGCTTCTATATAGTGTAAGAAACATATATGCAAAGCATCCAAACAGTACAATTCGCCAATTTTTTGTTCTTCAAGTTTAAGTGAACTACGAGCCCCATTGTTAATCCTTTAATGGAAATTAATTGTAACCTTCTACAAGTAGAACAATGATTGGAACCCGTAGACGGTTGAAATCTTTGTATATATTGCTTCCATATAGTCTAAGAAACATATATGCAAAGCATCCAAACAGTACAATTCGCCAATTTTTTGTTCTTCAAGTTTAAGTGAACTACGAGCCCCATTGTTAATCCTTTAATGGAAATTAATTGTAAATTTCGGCAAGTAGAAGAATGAATGGAATAGTAGGCGGTTGAAATCATTGTATATATTGCTTCTATATAATCTAAGAAACATATATGCAAAGCATCCAAACAGTACAATTCGCCAATTATTTCATCTTCATGTTAAAGTGAACTACGAGCCCCATTGTTAATACTTTAACGGAAATTATTTGTAACTTCCGACAAGTAGAACAATGAATGGAACAGGTAGACGGTTGAAATCTTTGCATATATTGCTTCCATATAGTCTAAGAAACATATATGCAAAGCATCCAAACAGTACCATACGCCAATTTTATGTTCTTCAAGTTTAAGTGAACAATGAGCCCCATTGTTAATCCTTTATCGGAAATTATTTGTAACTTTCGACAAGTAGAACAATGAATGGAACAGGTAGACGGTTGAAATCTTTGTATATATTGCTTCTATATAATCTAAGAAACATATATGCAAAGCATCTAAACAGTAACAATCGCCAATTTTTTGATCTTCAAGTTTAAGTGAACAGCGAGCCCCATTGATAATCATGAAATGGAAATTATTTGTAACTTTCTACAAGTAGAACAATGAATAGTACAGGTAGACGGGTGAAATCTTTCTGTATATTGCTTCTAAATAGTCTAAGAAACACATATGCAAAGCATCCAAACAGTACAATTCGTCAATTTTTTGTTCTTCAAGTTTAAGTGAACTACGAGCGCCATTGTTAATCCTTTAAAGGAAATTATTTGTAAATTTCGACAAGTAGAACAATGAATGGATCTTGTAGACGGTTGAATTCATTGTATATATTGCTTCTATATAGTCTACGAAACATATATGCAAAGCATCCAAACAGTACAATTCGCCAATTTTTTGTTCTTCAAGTTTAAGTGAACTACGAGTCCCATTGTTAATACTTTAAAGGAAATTATTTGTAAATTTCGTCAAGTAGAAGAATGAATGGAATAGTAGACGGTTGAAATCATTGTATATATTGCTTCTATATAGTCTAAGAAACATATATGCAAAGCATCCAAACAGTACAATTCGCCAATTTTTTGTTCTTCAAGTTTAAGTAAACTACGATCCCCATCGTTAATCCCTTAACGGAAATTATTTGTAACTTTCGACAAGTAGAACAATGAATGGAACAGGTAGACGGTTGAAATCTTTGTATATATTGCTTCTATATAATCTAAGAAACATATATGCAAAGCATCCAAACAGTACAATTCGCCAATTATTTCATCTTCATGTTTAAGTGAACTACGAGCCCCATTGTTAATACTTTAACGGAAATTATTTGTAACTTCCGACAAGTAGAACAATGAATGGGACAGGTAGACGGTTGAAATCAATGAATATATTGCTTCTATATAGTCTAAGAAACAAATATGCAAAGCATCCAAACAGTACAATTCGACAATTTTTTGTTCTTCAAGTTTAGTGAACAATGAGCCCCAATGGTTAATCCTTTATCGGAAATTATTTGTAATTTTCGACAAGTAGAACAATGAATGGAACAGGTAGACGGTTGAAATCTTTGTATATATTGCTTCTATATAATCTAAGAAACATATATGCAAAGCATCCAAACAGTACAATTCGCCAATTATTTCATCTTCATGTTTAAGTGAACTACGAGCCCCATTGTTAATACTTTAACGGAAATTATTTGTAACTTCCGACAAGTAGAACAATGAATGGAACAGGTAGACGGTTGAAATCTTTGTATATATTACTTCCATATAGTCTAAGAAACATATATGCAAAGCATCCAAACAGTACCATTCGCCAATTTTTTGTTCTTCAAGTTTAAGTGAACAATGAGCCCCATTGTTAATCCTTTATCGGAAATTATTTGTGACTTTCGACAAGTAGAACAATGAATGGAACATGTAGACGGCTGAAATCTTTGTATATATTGCTTCTATATAATCTAAGAAACATATATGCAAAGCATCTAAACAGTAACAATCGCCAATTTTTTGATCTTCAAGTTTAAGTGAACTACGAGCCCCATTGTTAATAATTTAACGGAAATTATTTGTAACTTCCGACAAGTAGAACAATGAATGGAACAGGTAGACGGTTGAAATCTTTGTATATATTGCTTCCATATAGTCTAAGAAACAAATATGCAAAGCATCCAAACAGTACAATTCGCCAATTTTTTGTTCTTCAAGTTTAAGTGAACTACGAGCCCCATTGTTAATCCTTTATCGGAAATTATTTGTAACTTTCTACAAGTAGAACAATGAATAGTGCAGGTAGACGGGTGAAATCTTTCTGTATATTGCTTCTAAATAGTCTAAGAAACATATATGCAAAGCATCCAAACAGTACAATTCGCCAATTATTTGATCTTCAAGTTTAAGTGAACTACGAGCCCCATTGTTAATACTTTAACGGAAATTATTTGTAACTTGCGACAAGTAGAACAATGAATGGATCAGGTAGACGGTTGAAATCATTGTATATATTGCTTCTATATAGTCTAAGAAACATATATGCAAAGCATCCAAACAGTACCATTCGCCAATTTTTTGTTCTTCAAGTTTAAGTGAACTACGAGCCCCATTGTTAATCCTTTAAAGGAAATTATTTGTAAATTTCGACAAGTAGAACAATGAATGGATCAGGTAGACGGTTGAAATCATTGTATATATTGCTTCTATATAATCTACGAAACATATATGCAAAGCATCCAAACAGCACAATTCGCCAATTTTTTATTCTTCAAGTTTAAGTGAACTACGAGCCGCATTGTTAATCCTTTAACGGAAATTAATTGTAACTTTCTACAAGTAGAACAATGATTGGAACACGTTGACGGTTGAAATCTTTGTATATATTGCTTCCATATAGACTAAGAAACATATATGCAAAGCATCCAAACAGTACAATTCGCCAATTTTTTTATCTTCAAGTTTAAGTAAACTACGATCCCCATTGTTAATCCCTTAACGGAAATTATTTGTAACTTTCGACAAGTAGAACAGTGAATGGAACAGGTAGACGGTTGAAATCTTTGTATATATTGCTTCTATACAGTAAAAGAAACATATATGCAAAGCATCCAAACAGTACAATTCGCCAATTTTTTGTTCTTCAAGTGTAAGTGAACAATGAGCCCCATTGTTAATGCCTTAACGGAAATTATTTGTATCTTTCGACAAGTAGAACAATGAATGGAACAGGTAGACGGTTGAAATCTTTGTATATATTGCTTCTATAAAGTCTAAGAAACATATATGCAAATCATCCAAACAGTACAATTCGCCAATTATTTGATCTTCAAGTTTAAGTGAACTACGAGCCCCATTGTTAATACTTTAACGGAAATTATTTGTAACTTGCGACAAGTAGAACAATGAATGGAACAGGTAGACGGTTGAAATCAATGTATATATTGCTTCTATATAGTCTAAGAAACATATATGCAAAGCATCCAAACAGTACCAATCGCCAATTTTTTGTTCTTCAAGTTTAAGTAAACTACGATCCCCATTGTTAATCCCTTAACGGAAATTATTTGTAACTTTCGACAAGTAGAACAGTGAATGGAACAGGTAGACGGTTGAAATCTTTGTATATATTGCTTCTATACAGTAAAAGAAACATATATGCAAAGCATCCAAACAGTACAATTCGCCAATTTTTTGTTCTTCAAGTTTAAGTGAACAATGAGCCCCAATGGTCAATCCTTTATCGGAAATTATTTGTAACTTTCGACAAGTAGAACAATGAATGGAACTGGTAGACGGTTGAAATCTTTTTATATATTGCTTCTAAATAGTCTAAGAAACATATATGCAAAGCATCCAAACAGTACAATTCGCCAATTATTTGTTCTTCAAGTTTAAGTAAACTACGATCCCCATTGTTAATCCCTTAACGGAAATTATTTGTAACTTTCGACAAGTAGAACAGTGAATGGAACAGGTAGACGGTTGAAATCTTTGTATATATTGCTTCTATATAATCTAAGAAACATATATGCAAAGCATCTAAACAGTAACAATCGCCAATTTTTTGATCTTCAAGTTTAAGTGAACTGTTACGAACGGCGTATTATTCGAACGTCCCGTCCGTCGTCGAGCGGGTGCCGACGGATGGTAGATTCCGTGCGTAACGGCCAAGACGAAACGAATCGCGCGCGGGTTTCCGCGGTTGACTCTATTTGAAAATTTTGTAGCTCTCCCCAGCCTAAGGCGAGGAGAGGACAGGATGGATGGGTCGATCTGTTAAGACCTATACAGGTCTGGCTTAATCGAAATCTAAAGGATAAGGATATTGAATAATAGAACTGAATCTCACAATGTTATAATGGGTAAAAGCAATGTGTATTCAAATTTAAACAAAGAAACGTTACAAACGGTAATGAAATGGGTTATAATATCGGCTAAGTTGGATATAAAATAATTGATTTTGAATAGATATATGTACGTTAACAATTTATTGGTGGTGAAGCTGGCTCGAAATCGAGTGATTATGATCCAATCGAATCTATCTTTCGTTTCCGAAACAACCTCCCATTTACAGGCAAAATGTATATTTTAAAATAGTCCAACGGTAGAGAAACTCACTATTGAGACGGCGGTTTACAATAGAATATGACAAGATAATTATGGTAATGGAAAATTAGAACTCACCCTGGATTTTCTGACGATACAAGTGTAAATGATAATTTCGGTTCTATCTCTATATCGGTTGTAGCGGTATTACAAGGTACTCTCGTTGAAGTTCAATTCGGAGTTCAAGTGGCTGAACAGAAGAGTGGATGGATTAGAACTGCACTTTTTCGAATTTACCTATTCTAATGATTCTATAGATCATGCAATAGTAAAATATACGGTTAACGAATTTTATAAGTAGGTTTTACGATACAATTCTCGCACGAAACTCTGAGTCTTTCGGAACTACAGCGTTACCGAACTACGCTCACGGAGAATCTAGGATTTTCTCACGGTTTCGCGGGTTAACAATCACGCACCTCGCGACTTTACGATTGAAAACCAAGAGATTTATTTGTTTAACGAGGATTATAAAGTCCGTTACCGCGTATCGAACTATTGAAGTTATTCGCGTATAACCTAAGCTTAACTAAACCCTCGGACTATGCCTACGCACCTCGCGACTTTCCAGACGATAGTGACGAGTTGAGCTCGTCTTTGGCCTCACAAGGGTGGGCCCTAGGTAGAGGTGGTAGCCACGTTCCGTGGTCACGTTTTGCTAAGGTTAACAATGTTGGGTGCTAGTCTCCATCCTCCCTTCCGTCCGAGCCCCACACATCAGCCGCTGCTGATTTGCCTCGCAATTCCTGGGACCGGAGGGCGTACGTGACTCGAAGCGATCTTTGTCAGCAGGGCAGCCGGATGTACATATCTTTGTTATTGAATCTCAAACGATATCGTAATCCAGTTAGAGAGAACTCTGAATGCATAGGCATTCCTGCATCATCGGAATCGGAGAACAATTATTAACGTTCTGCGTATTTGCCGAAGGAATTTCAAACATTGGCAAATGCGCAGGCAATGATCTCAAAAGAAAAAGAATTTTAGTCCCCGGGACGTAACAGAACTACGAGCCCCATTGTTAATCCTTTAACGGAAATTAATTGTAACTTTCTATAAGTAGAACAATGATTGGAACACGTAGACGGTTGAAATCTTTGTATATATTGCTTCCATATAGTCTAAGAAACATATTTGCAAAGCGTCCAAACAGTACAATTCGCAAATTTTTTGCTCTTCAAGTTTAAGTGAACTACGAGCCCCATTGTTAATCCTTTAAAGGAAATTATTTGTAACTTTCGACAAGTAGAACAATGAATGGAACTGGTAGACTGTTGAAATCATTGTATATATTGCTTCTATATAGTCTAAGAAACATTTATGCAAAGCATCCAAACAGTACAATTCGCCAATTTTTTGTACTTCAAGTTTAAGTAAACTACGATCCCCATTGTTAATCCCTTAATGGAAATTATTTGTAACTTTCGACAAGTAGAACAGTGAATGGATCAGGTAGACGGTTGAAATCTTTGTATATATTGCTTCTATATAGTGTAAGAAACATATATGCAAAGCATCCAAACAGTACAATTCGCCAATTTTTTGTTCTTCAAGTTTAAGTGAACTACGAGCCCCATTGTTAATCCTTTAATGGAAATTAATTGTAACCTTCTACAAGTAGAACAATGATTGGAACCCGTAGACGGTTGAAATCTTTGTATATATTGCTTCCATATAGTCTAAGAAACATATATGCAAAGCATCCAAACAGTACAATTCGCCAATTTTTTGTTCTTCAAGTTTAAGTGAACTACGAGCCCCATTGTTAATCCTTTAATGGAAATTAATTGTAAATTTCGGCAAGTAGAAGAATGAATGGAATAGTAGGCGGTTGAAATCATTGTATATATTGCTTCTATATAGTCTAAGAAACATATATGCAAAGCATCCAAACAGTACAATTCGCCAATTTTTTGTTCTTCAAGTTTAAGTAAACTACGATCCCCATTGTTAATCCCTTAACGGAAATTATTTGTAACTTTCGACAAGTAGAACAATGAATGGAACAGGTAGACGGTTGAAATCTTTGTATATATTGCTTATATATAATCTAAGAAACATATATGCAAAGCATCCAAACAGTACAATTCGCCAATTATTTCATCTTCATGTTTAAGTGAACTACGAGCCCCATTGTTAATACTTTAACGGAAATTATTTGTAACTTCCGACAAGTAGAACAATGAATGGAACAGGTAGACGGTTGAAATCAATGTATATATTGCTTCGATATAGTCTAAGAAACATATATGCAAAGCATCCAACCAGTACAATTCGCCAATTTTTTGTTCTTCAAGTTTAAGTAAACTACGATCCCCATTGTTAATCCCTTAACGGAAATTATTTGTAACTTTCGACAAGTAGAACAATGAATAGTGCAGGTAGACGGTTGAAATCTTTGTATATGTTGCTTCTATATAGTCTAAGAAACATATATGCAAAGCATCCAAACAGTACAATTCGACAATTTTTTGCTCTTCAGGTTTAGTGAACAATGAGCCCCAATGGTTAATCCTTTATCGGAAATTATTTGTAATTTTCGACAAGTAGAACAATGAATGGAACAGGTAGAGGGTTGAAATCTTTGTATATATTGCTTCTATATAATCTAAGAAACATATATGCAAAGCATCCAAACAGTACAATTCGCCAATTATTTCATCTTCATGTTAAAGTGAACTACGAGCCCCATTGTTAATACTTTAACGGAAATTATTTGTAACTTCCGACAAGTAGAACAATGAATGGAACAGGTAGACGGTTGAAATCTTTGCATATATTGCTTCCATATAGTCTAAGAAACATATATGCAAAGCATCCAAACAGTACCATACGCCAATTTTATGTTCTTCAAGTTTAAGTGAACAATGAGCCCCATTGTTAATCCTTTATCGGAAATTATTTGTAACTTTCGACAAGTAGAACAATGAATGGAACAGGTAGACGGTTGAAATCTTTGTATATATTGCTTCTATATAATCTAAGAAACATATATGCAAAGCATCTAAACAGTAACAATCGCCAATTTTTTGATCTTCAAGTTTAAGTGAACAGCGAGCCCCATTGATAATCATGAAATGGAAATTATTTGTAACTTTCTACAAGTAGAACAATGAATAGTACAGGTAGACGGGTGAAATCTTTCTGTATATTGCTTCTAAATAGTCTAAGAAACACATATGCAAAGCATCCAAACAGTACAATTCGTCAATTTTTTGTTCTTCAAGTTTAAGTGAACTACGAGCGCCATTGTTAATCCTTTAAAGGAAATTATTTGTAAATTTCGACAAGTAGAACAATGAATGGATCTTGTAGACGGTTGAATTCATTGTATATATTGCTTCTATATAGTCTACGAAACATATATGCAAAGCATCCAAACAGTACAATTCGCCAATTTTTTGTTCTTCAAGTTTAAGTGAACTACGAGTCCCATTGTTAATACTTTAAAGGAAATTATTTGTAAATTTCGTCAAGTAGAAGAATGAATGGAATAGTAGACGGTTGAAATCATTGTATATATTGCTTCTATATAGTCTAAGAAACATATATGCAAAGCATCCAAACAGTACAATTCGCCAATTTTTTGTTCTTCAAGTTTAAGTAAACTACGATCCCCATCGTTAATCCCTTAACGGAAATTATTTGTAACTTTCGACAAGTAGAACAATGAATGGAACAGGTAGACGGTTGAAATCTTTGTATATATTGCTTCTATATAATCTAAGAAACATATATGCAAAGCATCCAAACAGTACAATTCGCCAATTATTTCATCTTCATGTTTAAGTGAACTACGAGCCCCATTGTTAATACTTTAACGGAAATTATTTGTAACTTCCGACAAGTAGAACAATGAATGGGACAGGTAGACGGTTGAAATCAATGAATATATTGCTTCTATATAGTCTAAGAAACAAATATGCAAAGCATCCAAACAGTACAATTCGACAATTTTTTGTTCTTCAAGTTTAGTGAACAATGAGCCCCAATGGTTAATCCTTTATCGGAAATTATTTGTAATTTTCGACAAGTAGAACAATGAATGGAACAGGTAGACGGTTGAAATCTTTGTATATATTGCTTCTATATAATCTAAGAAACATATATGCAAAGCATCCAAACAGTACAATTCGCCAATTATTTCATCTTCATGTTTAAGTGAACTACGAGCCCCATTGTTAATACTTTAACGGAAATTATTTGTAACTTCCGACAAGTAGAACAATGAATGGAACAGGTAGACGGTTGAAATCTTTGTATATATTACTTCCATATAGTCTAAGAAACATATATGCAAAGCATCCAAACAGTACCATTCGCCAATTTTTTGTTCTTCAAGTTTAAGTGAACAATGAGCCCCATTGTTAATCCTTTATCGGAAATTATTTGTGACTTTCGACAAGTAGAACAATGAATGGAACATGTAGACGGCTGAAATCTTTGTATATATTGCTTCTATATAATCTAAGAAACATATATGCAAAGCATCTAAACAGTAACAATCGCCAATTTTTGATCTTCAAGTTTAAGTGAACTACGAGCCCCATTGTTAATAATTTAACGGAAATTATTTGTAACTTCCGACAAGTAGAACAATGAATGGAACAGGTAGACGGTTGAAATCTTTGTATATATTGCTTCCATATAGTCTAAGAAACAAATATGCAAAGCATCCAAACAGTACAATTCGCCAATTTTTTGTTCTTCAAGTTTAAGTGAACTACGAGCCCCATTGTTAATCCTTTATCGGAAATTATTTGTAACTTTCTACAAGTAGAACAATGAATAGTGCAGGTAGACGGGTGAAATCTTTCTGTATATTGCTTCTAAATAGTCTAAGAAACATATATGCAAAGCATCCAAACAGTACAATTCGTCAATTTTTTGTTCTTCAAGTTTAAGTGAACTACGAGCCCCATTGTTAATCCTTTAAAGGAAATTATTTGTAAATTTCGACAAGTAGAACAATGAATGGATCTTGTAGACGGTTGAATTCATTGTATATATTGCTTCTATATAGTCTACGAAACATATATGCAAAGCATCCAAACAGTACAATTCGCCAATTTTTTGTTCTTCAAGTTTAAGTGAACTACGAGCCCCATTGTTAATCCTTTAATGGAAATTAATTGTAACTTTCTACAAGTAGAACAATGATTGGAACACGTAGACGGTTGAAATCTTTGTATATATTGCTTCCATATAGTCTAAGAAACATATATGCAAAGCATCCAAACAGTACAATTCGCCAATTTTTTGTTCTTCAAGTTTAAGTGAACTACGAGCCCCATTGTTAATCCTTTAATGGAAATTAATTGTAACTTTCTACAAGTAGAACAATGATTGGAACCCGTAGACGGTTGAAATCTTTGTATATATTGCTTCTATATAGTCTAAGAAACATATATGCAAAGCATCCAAACAGTACAATTCGCCAATTTTTTGTTCTTCAAGTTTAAGTGAACTACGAGCGCCATTGTTAATCCTTTATCGGAAATTATTTGTAACTTTCGACAAGTAGAACAATGAATAGAACTGGTAGACGGTTGAAATCTTTGTATATGTTGCTTCTATATAGTCTACGAAACATATATGCAAAGCATCCAAACAGTACAATTCGCCAATTTTTTGATCTTCAAGTTTAAGTGAACTACGAGCCCCATTGTTAATCCTTTAATGGAAATTAATTGTAACTTTCTACAAGTAGAACAATGATTGGAACACGTAGACGGTTGAAATCTTTGTATATATTGCTTCCATATAGTCTAAGAAACATATATGCAAAGCATCCAAACAGTACAATTCGCCAATTTTTTGTTCTTCAAGTTTAAGTGAACTACGAGCCCCATTGTTAATCCTTTAATGGAAATTAATTGTAACTTTCTACAAGTAGAACAATGATTGGAACCCGTAGACGGTTGAAATCTTTGTATATATTGCTTCTATATAGTCTAAGAAACATATATGCAAAGCATCCAAACAGTACAATTCGCCAATTTTTTGTTCTTCAAGTTTAAGTGAACTACGAGCGCCATTGTTAATCCTTTATCGGAAATTATTTGTAACTTTCGACAAGTAGAACAATGAATAGAACTGGTAGACGGTTGAAATCTTTGTATATGTTGCTTCTATATAGTCTACGAAACATATATGCAAAGCATCCAAACAGTACAATTCGCCAATTTTTTGATCTTCAAGTTTAAGTGAACAGCGAGCCCCATTGATAATCATGAAATGGAAATTAATTGTAACTTTCTACAAGTAGAACAATGATTGGAACCCGTAGACGGTTGAAATCTTTGTATATATTGCTTCTATATAGTCTAAGAATCATATATGCAAAGCATCCAAACAGTACAATTCGCCAATTTTTTGTTCTTCAAGTTTAAGTGAACTACGAGCCCCATTGTTAATCCTTTATCGGAAATTATTTGTAACTTTCGACAAGTAGAACAATGAATAGAACTGGTAGACGGTTGAAATCTTTGTATATGTTGCTTCTATATAGTCTAAGAAACATATATGCAAAGCATCCAAACAGTACAATTCGCCAATTTTTTGTTCTTCAAGTTTAAGTGAACTACGAGCCCCATTGTTAATCCTTTAATGGAAATTAATTGTAACTTTCTACAAGTAGAACAATGATTGGAACCCGTAGACGGTTGAAATCTTTGTATATATTGCTTCCATATAGTCTAAGAAACATATATGCAAAGCATCCAAACAGTACAATTCGCCAATTTTTTGTTCTTCAAGTTTAAGTGAACTACGAGCCCCATTGTTAATCCTTTAATGGAAATTAATTGTAAATTTCGGCAAGTAGAAGAATGAATGGAATAGTAGACGGTTGAAATCATTGTATATATTGCTTCTATATAGTCTAAGAAACATATATGCAAAGCATCCAAACAGTACAATTCGCCAATTTTTTGTTCTTCAAGTTTAAGTAAACTACGATCCCCATTGTTAATCCTTAACGGAAATTATTTGTAACTTCCGACAAGTAGAACAATGAATGGAACAGGTAGACGGTTGAAATCTTTGTATATATTGCTTCCATATAGTCTAAGAAACATATATGCAAAGCATCCAAACAGTACCATTCGCCAATTTTTTGTTCTTCAAGTTTAAGTGAACAATGAGCCCCAATGGTTAATCCTTTATCCGAAATTATTTGTAATTTTCGACAAGTCGAACAATGAATGGAACTGGTAGACTGTTGAAATCATTGTATATATTGCTTCTATATAGTCTAAGAAACATTTATGCAAAGCATCCAAACAGTACAATTCGCCAATTTTTTGTTCTTCAAGTTTATGTAGACTACGATCCCCATTGTTAATCCCTTAACGGAAATTATTTGTAACCCTCGACAAGTTGAACAGTGAATGGAACAGGTAGACGGTTGAAATCTTTGTATATATTGCTTCCATATAGTCTAAGAAACATATATGCAAAGCATCCAAACAGTACAATTCGCCAATTTTTTGTTCTTCAAGTTTAAGTGAACTACGAGCCCCATTGTTAATCCTTTAATGGAAATTAATTGTAAATTTCGGCAAGTAGAAGAATGAATGGAATAGTAGACGGTTGAAATCATTGTATATATTGCTTCTATATAGTCTAAGAAACATATATGCAAAGCATCCAAACAGTACAATTCGCCAATTTTTTGTTCTTCAAGTTTAAGTAAACTACGATCCCCATTGTTAATCCCTTAACGGAAATTATTTGTAACTTTCGACAAGTAGAACAATGAATGGAACAGGTAGACGGTTGAAATCTTTGTATATATTGCTTATATATAATCTAAGAAACATATATGCAAAGCATCCAAACAGTACAATTCGCCAATTATTTCATCTTCATGTTTAAGTGAACTACGAGCCCCATTGTTAATACTTTAACGGAAATTATTTGTAACTTCCGACAAGTAGAACAATGAATGGAACAGGTAGACGGTTGAAATCAATGTATATATTGCTTCGATATAGTCTAAGAAACATATATGCAAAGCATCCAAACATTACAATTCGCCAATTTTTTGTTCTTCAAGTTTAAGTGAACAATGAGCCCCATTGTTAATCCTTTATCGGAAATTATTTGTAATTTTCGACAAGTAGAACAATGAATGGAACAGGTAGACGGTTGAAATCTTTGTATATATTGCTTCTATATAATCTAAGAAACATATATGCAAAGCATCCAAACAGTACAATTCGCCAATTATTTCATCTTCATGTTTAAGTGAACTACGAGCCCCATTGTTAATACTTTAACGAAAATTATTTGTAACTTCCGACAAGTAGAACAATGAATGGAACAGGTAGACGGTTGAAATCTTTGTATATATTGCTTCCATATAGTCTAAGAAACAAATATGCAAAGCATCCAAACAGTACAATTCGCCAATTTTTTGTTCTTCAAGTTTAAGTAAACTACGATCCCCATTGTTAATCCTTAACGGAAATTATTTGTAACTTTCGACAAGTAGAACAATGAATAGTGCAGGTAGACGGTTGAAATCTTTGTATATGTTGCTTCTATATATTCTAAGAAACATATATGCAAAGCATCCAAACAGTATAATTCGACAATTTTTTGTTCTTCAAGTTTAGTGAACAATGAGCCCAATGGTTAATCCTTTATCGGAAATTATTTGTAATTTTCGACAAGTAGAACAATGAATGGAACATGTAGACGGTTGAAATCTTTGTATATATTGCTTCTATATAATCTAAGAAACATATATGCAAAGCATCCAAACAGTACAATTCGCCAATTATTTCATCTTCATGTTTAAGTGAACTACGAGCCCCATTGTTAATACTTTAACGGAAATTATTTGTGACTTCCGACAAGTAGAACAATGAATGGAACAGGTAGACGGTTGAAATCAATGTATATATTGCTTCTATATAGTCTAAGAAACATATATGCAAAGCATCCAAACAGGACAATTCGCCAATTTTTTGTTCTTCAAGTTTAAGTGAACAATGAGCCCCATTGTTAATCCTTTATCGGAAATTATTTGTAATTTTCGACAAGTAGAACAATGAATGGAACAGGTAGACGGTTGAAATCTTTGTATATATTGCTTCCATATAATCTAAGAAACATATATGCAAAGCATCCAAACAGTACAATTCGCCAATTATTTCATCTTCATGTTTAAGTGAACTACGAGCCCCATTGTTAATACTTTAACGGAAATTATTTGTAACTTCCGACAAGTAGAACAATGAATAGTGCAGGTAGACGGTTGAAATCTTTGTATATGTTGCTTCTATATATTCTAAGAAACATATATGCAAAGCATCCAAACAGTATAATTCGACAATTTTTTGTTCTTCAAGTTTAGTGAACAATAAGCCCCAATGGTTAATCCTTTATCGGAAATTATTTGTAACTTTCGACAAGTAGCACAATGAATGGAACATGTAGACGGTTGAAATCTTTGTATATATTGCTTCTATATAATCTAAGAAACATATATGCAAAGCATCCAAACAGTACAATTCGCCAATTATTTCATCTTCATGTTAAAGTGAACTACGAGCCCCATTGTTAATACTTTAACGGAAATTATTTGTAACTTCCGACAAGTAGAACAATGAATGGAACAGGTAGACGGTTGAAATCTTTGTATATATTGCTTCCATATAGTCTAAGAAACATATATGCAAAGCATCCAAACAGTACCATACGCCAATTTTATGTTCTTCAAGTTTAAGTGAACAACGAGCCCCATTGATAATCCTTTAACGGAAATTATTTGTAAATTTCGACAAGAAGAACAATGAATGGATCAGGTAGACGGTTGAAATCTTTGTATATATTGCTTCTATATAGTCTAAGAAACATATATGCAAAGCATCCAAACAGTACCATTCGCCAATTTTTTGTTCTTCAAGTTTAAGTGAACAATGAGCCCCAATGGTTAATCCTTTATCGGAAATTAATTGTAAATTTCGACAAGTAGAACAATGAATGGAACAGGTAGATGGTTGAAATCATTGTATATGCTGCTTCTATATAGTCTAAGAAACATATATGCAAAGCATCTAAACAGTGACATTCGCCAATTTTTTGTTCTTCAAGTTTAAGTGAACAACGAGCCCCATTGATAATCCTTTAACGGAAATTATTTGTAAATTTCGACAAGAAGAACAATGAATGGATCAGGTAGACGGATAAAATCTTTGTATATATTGCTTCTATATAGTCTAAGAAACATTTATGCAAAACATCCAAACAGTACCAATCGCCAATTTTTTGTTCTTCAAGTTTAAGTGAGCAACGAGCCCCATTGATAATCATGAAACGGAAATTATTTGTAACTTTCTACAAGTAGAACAATGAATAGAACAGGTAGACGGGTGAAATCTTTCTATATATTGCTTCTATATAGTCTAAGAAACATATATGCAAAGCATCCAAACCGTACCATTCGCCAATTTATTGTTCTTCAAGTTTAAGTAGACTACGATCCCCATTGTTAATCCCTTAACGGAAATTATTTGTAACCCTCGACAAGTTGAACAGTGAATGGAACAGGTAGACGGTTGAAATCTTTGTATATATTGCTTCTATATAGTGTAAGAAACATATATGCAAAGCATCCAAACAGTACAATTCGCCAATTTTTTGTTCTTCAAGTTTAAGTGAACTACGAGCCCCATTGTTAATCCTTTAATGGAAATTAATTGTAACCTTCTACAAGTAGAACAATGATTGGAACCCGTAGACGGTTGAAATCTTTGTAGATATTGCTTCCATATAGTCTAAGAAACATATATGCAAAGCATCCAAACAGTACAATTCGCCAATTTTTTGTTCTTCAAGTTTAAGTGAACTACGAGCCCCATTGTTAATCCTTTAATGGAAATTAATTGTAAATTTCGGCAAGTAGAAGAATGAATGGAATAGTAGACGGTTGAAATCATTGTATATATTGCTTCTATATAGTCTAAGAAACATATATGCAAAGCATCCAAACAGTACAATTCGCCAATTTTTTGTTCTTCAAGTTTAAGTAAACTACGATCCCCATTGTTAATCCCTTAACGGAAATTATTTGTAACTTTCGACAAGTAGAACAATGAATGGAACAGGTAGACGGTTGAAATCTTTGTATATATTGCTTATATATAATCTAAGAAACATATATGCAAAGCATCCAAACAGTACAATTCGCCAATTATTTCATCTTCATGTTTAAGTGAACTACGAGCCCCATTGTTAATACTTTAACGGAAATTATTTGTAACTTCCGACAAGTAGAACAATGAATGGAACAGGTAGACGGTTGAAATCAATGTATATATTGCTTCGATATAGTCTAAGAAACATATATGCAAAGCATCCAAACATTACAATTCGCCAATTTTTTGTTCTTCAAGTTTATGTGAACAGCGAGCCCCATTGATAATAATGAAATGGAAATTATTTGTAACTTTCTACAAGTAGAACAATGAATAGTACAGGTAGACGTGTGAAATCTTTCTATATATTGCTTCTAAATAGTCTAAGAAACATATATGCAAAGCATCCAAACAGTACAATTCGCCAATTATTTGATCTTCAAGTTTAAGTGAACTACGAGCCCCATTGTTAATACTTTAACGGAAATTATTTGTAACTTTCGACAAGAAGAACAATGAATGGAACAGGTAGACGGTTGAAATCCTTGTATATATTGCGTCTATATAATCTAAAAACATATATGCAAAGCATCCAAACAGTACCATTCGCCAATTTTTTGTTCTTCAAGTTTAAGTGAACAATGAGCCCCATTGTTAATCCTTTATCGGAAATTATTTGTAACTTTCGACAAGTAGAACAATGAATGGAACAGGTAGACGGTTGAAATCTTTGTATATATTGCTTCTATATAATCTAAGAAACATATATGCAAAGCATCCAAACAGTACCATTCGCCAATTTTTTGTTCTTCAAGTTTAAGTGAACAACGAGCCCCATTGATAATCATGGAACGGAAATTATTTGTAACTTTCTACAAGTAGAACAATGAATAGAACAGGTAGACGGTTGAAATCTTTGTATATGTTGCTTCTATATAGTCTAAGAAACCTATATGCAATGCATCTAAACAGTAACAATCGCCAATTTTTTGATCTTCAAGTTTAAGTGAACAGCGAGCCCCATTGATAATAATGAAATGGAAATTATTTGTAACTTTCTACAAGTAGAACAATGAATAGTACAGGCAGACGTGTGAAATCTTTCTATATATTGCTTCTAAATAGTCTAAGAAACATATATGCAAAGAATCCAAACAGTACAATTCGCCAATTATTTGATCTTCAAGTTTAAGTGAACTACGAGCCCCATTGTTAATACTTTAACGGAAATTATTTGTAACTTGCGACAAGTAGAACAATGAATGGAACAGGTAGACGGTTGAAATCTATGTATATATTGCTTCTACATAATCTAAGAAACATATATGCAAAGCATCCAAACAGTACCATTCGCCAATTTTTTGTTCTTCAAGTTTAAGTGAACAACGAGCCCCATTGATAATCATGAAACGGAAATTATTTGTAACTTTCTACAAGTAGAACAATGAATAGAACAGGTAGACGGTTGAAATCATTGTATGTGTTGCTTCTATATAGTCCAAGAAACATAAATGCAAAGCATCCAAACAGTACCATTCGCCAATTTTTTGTTCTTCAAGTTTAATGAAAAATGAGCCCCATTGTTAATCCTTTATCGGAAATTATTTGTAACTTTCGACAAGTAGAACAATGAATGGAACTGGTAGACGGTTGAAATCTTTTTATATATTGCTTCTATATAGTCTAAGAAACATATATGTAAAGCATCCAAACAGTACCAGTCGCCAATTTTTTGTTCTTCAAGTTTAAGTGAACAACGAGGCCCATTGATAATCATGAAACGGAAATTATTTGTAACTTTCTACAAGTAGAACAATGAATGGAACAGGTAGACGGTTGAAATCATTGTATATATTGCTTCTATATAGTCTAAGAAACATATATGCAAAGCATCCAAACAGTACCATTCGCCAATTTTTTGTTCTTCAAGTTTAAGTGAACTACGAGCCCCATTGTTAATCCTTTAAAGGAAATTATTTGTAAATTTCGACAAGTAGAACAATGAATGGAACATGTAGACTGTTGAAATCATTGTATATATTGCTTCTATATAATCTAAGAAACATATATGCAAAGCATCCAAACAGTACCATACGCCAATTTTTTGTTCTTCAAGTTTAAGTGATCAACGAGCCCCATTGTTAATCCTTTAAAGGAAATTATTTGTAAATTTCGACAACTAGAACAATGATTGGAACACGTAGACGGTTGAAATCTTTGTAGATATTGCTTCCATATAGTCTAAGAAACATGTACGCAAAGCATCCAAACAGTACCATTCGCCAATTTTTTGTTCTTCAAGTTTAAGTGAACAACGAGCCCCATTGATAATCATGAAACGGAAATTATTTGTAACTTTCGACAAGAAGAACAATGAATGGAACAGGTAGACGGTTGAAATCCTTGTATATGTTGCTTCTATATAGTCTAAGAAACCTATATGCAATGCATCTAAACAGTAACAATCGCCAATTTTTTGATCTTCAAGTTTATGTGAACAGCGAGCCCCATTGATAATAATGAAATGGAAATTATTTGTAACTTTCTACAAGTAGAACAATGAATAGTACAGGTAGACGTGTGAAATCTTTCTATATATTGCTTCTAAATAGTCTAAGAAACATATATGCAAAGCATCCAAACAGTACAATTCGCCAATTATTTGATCTTCAAGTTTAAGTGAACTACGAGCCCCATTGTTAATACTTTAACGGAAATTATTTGTAACTTTCGACAAGAAGAACAATGAATGGAACAGGTAGACGGTTGAAATCCTTGTATATATTGCGTCTATATAATCTAAAAACATATATGCAAAGCATCCAAACAGTACCATTCGCCAATTTTTTGTTCTTCAAGTTTAAGTGAACAATGAGCCCCATTGTTAATCCTTTATCGGAAATTATTTGTAACTTTCGACAAGTAGAACAATGAATGGAACAGGTAGACGGTTGAAATCTTTGTATATATTGCTTCTATATAATCTAAGAAACATATATGCAAAGCATCCAAACAGTACCATTCGCCAATTTTTTGTTCTTCAAGTTTAAGTGAACAACGAGCCCCATTGATAATCATGGAACGGAAATTATTTGTAACTTTCTACAAGTAGAACAATGAATAGAACAGGTAGACGGTTGAAATCTTTGTATATGTTGCTTCTATATAGTCTAAGAAACCTATATGCAATGCATCTAAACAGTAACAATCGCCAATTTTTTGATCTTCAAGTTTAAGTGAACAGCGAGCCCCATTGATAATAATGAAATGGAAATTATTTGTAACTTTCTACAAGTAGAACAATGAATAGTACAGGCAGACGTGTGAAATCTTTCTATATATTGCTTCTAAATAGTCTAAGAAACATATATGCAAAGAATCCAAACAGTACAATTCGCCAATTATTTGATCTTCAAGTTTAAGTGAACTACGAGCCCCATTGTTAATACTTTAACGGAAATTATTTGTAACTTGCGACAAGTAGAACAATGAATGGAACAGGTAGACGGTTGAAATCTATGTATATATTGCTTCTACATAATCTAAGAAACATATATGCAAAGCATCCAAACAGTACCATTCGCCAATTTTTTGTTCTTCAAGTTTAAGTGAACAACGAGCCCCATTGATAATCATGAAACGGAAATTATTTGTAACTTTCTACAAGTAGAACAATGAATAGAACAGGTAGACGGTTGAAATCATTGTATGTGTTGCTTCTATATAGTCCAAGAAACATAAATGCAAAGCATCCAAACAGTACCATTCGCCAATTTTTTGTTCTTCAAGTTTAATGAAAAATGAGCCCCATTGTTAATCCTTTATCGGAAATTATTTGTAACTTTCGACAAGTAGAACAATGAATGGAACTGGTAGACGGTTGAAATCTTTTTATATATTGCTTCTATATAGTCTAAGAAACATATATGTAAAGCATCCAAACAGTACCAGTCGCCAATTTTTTGTTCTTCAAGTTTAAGTGAACAACGAGGCCCATTGATAATCATGAAACGGAAATTATTTGTAACTTTCTACAAGTAGAACAATGAATGGAACAGGTAGACGGTTGAAATCATTGTATATATTGCTTCTATATAGTCTAAGAAACATATATGCAAAGCATCCAAACAGTACCATTCGCCAATTTTTTGTTCTTCAAGTTTAAGTGAACTACGAGCCCCATTGTTAATCCTTTAAAGGAAATTATTTGTAAATTTCGACAAGTAGAACAATGAATGGAACATGTAGACTGTTGAAATCATTGTATATATTGCTTCTATATAATCTAAGAAACATATATGCAAAGCATCCAAACAGTACCATACGCCAATTTTTTGTTCTTCAAGTTTAAGTGATCAACGAGCCCCATTGTTAATCCTTTAAAGGAAATTATTTGTAAATTTCGACAACTAGAACAATGATTGGAACACGTAGACGGTTGAAATCTTTGTAGATATTGCTTCCATATAGTCTAAGAAACATGTACGCAAAGCATCCAAACAGTACCATTCGCCAATTTTTTGTTCTTCAAGTTTAAGTGAACAATGAGCCCCATTGTTAATCCTTTATCGGAAATTATTTGTAAATTTCGACAAGTAGAACAATGAATGGAACAGGTAGACTGTTGAAATCATTGTATATGTTGCTTCTATATAGTCCAAGAAACATATATGCAAAGCGTCCAAACAGTACAATACGCCAATTTTTTGCTCTTCAAGTTTAAGTGAACTACGAGCCCCATTGTTAATCCTTTAAAGGAAATTATTTGTAAATTTCGGCAAGTAGAACAATGAATGGAATAGGTAGACGGTTGAAATCATTGTATATATTGCTTCTATATAGTCTAAGAAACATATATGCAAAGCATCCAAACAGTACAATTCGCCAATTTTTTGTTCTTCAAGTTTAAGTAAACTACGACCCCCATTGTTAATCCCTTAACGGAAATTATTTGTAACTTTCGACAAGTAGAACATCGAATGGAACAGGTAGACGGTTGAAATCTTTGTATATATTGCTTCTATGTAATCTAAGAAACACATATGCAAAGCATCCAAACAGTTCCATTCGCCAATTTGTTGTTCTTCAAGTTTAAGTGAACAACGAGCCCCATTGATAATCATGAAACGGAAATTATTTGTAACTTTCGACAAGAAGAACAATGAATGGAACAGGTAGACGGTTGAAATCCTTGTATATGTTGCTTCTATATAGTCTAAGAAACCTATATGCAATGCATCTAAACAGTAACAATCGCCAATTTTTTGATCTTCAAGTTTATGTGAACAGCGAGCCCCATTGATAATAATGAAATGGAAATTATTTGTAACTTTCTACAAGTAGAACAATGAATAGTACAGGTAGACGTGTGAAATCTTTCTATATATTGCTTCTAAATAGTCTAAGAAACATATATGCAAAGCATCCAAACAGTACAATTCGCCAATTATTTGATCTTCAAGTTTAAGTGAACTACGAGCCCCATTGTTAATACTTTAACGGAAATTATTTGTAACTTTCGACAAGAAGAACAATGAATGGAACAGGTAGACGGTTGAAATCCTTGTATATATTGCGTCTATATAATCTAAAAACATATATGCAAAGCATCCAAACAGTACCATTCGCCAATTTTTTGTTCTTCAAGTTTAAGTGAACAATGAGCCCCATTGTTAATCCTTTATCGGAAATTATTTGTAACTTTCGACAAGTAGAACAATGAATGGAACAGGTAGACGGTTGAAATCTTTGTATATATTGCTTCTATATAATCTAAGAAACATATATGCAAAGCATCCAAACAGTACCATTCGCCAATTTTTTGTTCTTCAAGTTTAAGTGAACAACGAGCCCCATTGATAATCATGGAACGGAAATTATTTGTAACTTTCTACAAGTAGAACAATGAATAGAACAGGTAGACGGTTGAAATCTTTGTATATGTTGCTTCTATATAGTCTAAGAAACCTATATGCAATGCCTCTAAACAGTAACAATCGCCAATTTTTTGATCTTCAAGTTTAAGTGAACAGCGAGCCCCATTGATAATAATGAAATGGAAATTATTTGTAACTTTCTACAAGTAGAACAATGAATAGTACAGGCAGACGTGTGAAATCTTTCTATATATTGCTTCTAAATAGTCTAAGAAACATATATGCAAAGAATCCAAACAGTACAATTCGCCAATTATTTGATCTTCAAGTTTAAGTGAACTACGAGCCCCATTGTTAATCCTTTAAAGGAAATTATTTCTAAATTTCGACAAGTAGAACATTGAATGGAACAGGTAGACGGTTGAAATCTTTGTATATATTGCTTCTATATAGTCTACGAAACATATATGCAAAGCATCCAAACAGTACAATTCGCCAATTATTTGATCTTCAAGTTTAAGTGAACTACGAGCCCCATTGTTAATACTTTAACGGAAATTATTTGTAACTTTCGACAAGAAGAACAATGAATGGAACAGGTAGACGGTTGAAATCCTTGTATATATTGCGTCTATATAATCTAAAAACATATATGCAAAGCATCCAAACAGTACCATTCGCCAATTTTTTGTTCTTCAAGTTTAAGTGAACAATGAGCCCCATTGTTAATCCTTTATCGGAAATTATTTGTGACTTTCGACAAGTAGAACAATGAATGGCACAGGTAGACGGTTGAAATCTTTGTATATATTGCTTCTATATAATCTAAGAAACATATATGCAAAGCATCCAAACAGTACCATTCGCCAATTTTTTGTTCTTCAAGTTTAAGTGAACAACGAGCCCCATTGATAATCATGGAACGGAAATTATTTGTAACTTTCTACAAGTAGAACAATGAATAGAACAGGTAGACGGTTGAAATCTTTGTATATGTTGCTTCTATATAGTCTAAGAAACCTATATGCAATGCATCTAAACAGTAACAATCGCCAATTTTTTGATCTTCAAGTTTAAGTGAACAGCGAGCCCCATTGATAATAATGAAATGGAAATTATTTGTAACTTTCTACAAGTAGAACAATCAATAGTACAGGTAGACGTGTGAAATCTTTCTATATATAGCTTCTAAATAGTCTAAGAAACATATATGCAAAGAATCCAAACAGTACAATTCGCCAATTATTTGATCTTCAAGTTTAAGTGAACTACGAGCCCCATTGTTAATACTTTAACGGAAATTATTTGTAACTTGCGACAAGTAGAACAATGAATGGAACAGGTAGACGGTTGAAATCTATGTATATATTGCTTCTACATAATCTAAGAAACATATATGCAAAGCATCCAAACAGTACCATTCGCCAATTTTTTGTTCTTCAAGTTTAAGTGAACAACGAGCCCCATTGATAATCATGAAACGGAAATTATTTGTAACTTTCTACAAGTAGAACAATGAATGGAACAGGTAGACGGTTGAAATCAATGTATATATTGCTTCTATATAGTCTAAGAAACATATATGCAAAGCATCCAAACAGGACAATTCGCCAATTTTTTGTTCTTCAAGTTTAAGTGAACAATGAGCCCCATTGTTAATCCTTTATCGGAAATTGTTTGTAAATTTCGACAAGTAGAACAATGAATGGAACAGGTAGACTGTTGAAATCATTGTATATATTGCTTCTATATAATCTAAAAACATATGTGCAAAGCATCCAAACAGTACCATTCGCCAATTTTTTGTTCTTCAAGTTTAAGTGAACAACGAGCCCCATTGATAATCATGAAACGGAAATTATTTGTAACTTTCTACAAGTAGAACAATGAATAGAACATGTAGACGGTTGAAATCTTTGTATATGTTGCTTCTATATAGTCTACGAAACCTATATGCAAAGCATCTAAACAGTAACAATCGCGAATTTTTTGATCTTCAAGTTTAAGTGAACAGCGAGCCCCATTGATAATCATGAAATGGAAATTATTTGTAACTTTCTACAAGTAGAACAATGAATAGTACAGGTAGACGTGTGAAATCTTTCTATATATTGCTTCTAAATAGTCTAAGAAACATATATGCAAAGCATCCAAACAGTACAATTCGCCAATTATTTGATCTTCAAGTTTAAGTGAACTACGAGCCCCATTGTTAATACTTTAACGGAAATTATTTGTAACTTTCGACAAGTAGAACAGTGAATGGAACAGGTAGACGGTTGAAATCTTTGTAAATATTGCTTCTATATAGTATAAGGAACATATATGCAAAGCAGCCAAACAGTACAATTCGCCAATTATTTGATCTTCAAGTTTAAGTGAACTACGAGCCCCATTGTTAATACTTTAACGGAAATTATTTGTAACTTGCGACAAGTAGAACAATGAATGGAACAGGTAGACGGTTGAAATCTTTGTATATATTGCTTCTACATAATCCAAGAAACATATATGCAAAGCGTCCAAACAGTACAATTCGCCAATTTTTTGCTCTTCAAGTTTAAGTGAACTACGAGCCCCATTGTTAATCATTTAAAGGAAATTATTTGTAAATTTCGGCAAGTAGAAGAATGAATGGAATAGGTAGACGGTTGAAAACATTGTATATATTGCTTCTATATAGTCTAAGAAACATATATGCAAAGCATCCAAACAGTACAATTCGCCAATTTTTTGTTCTTCAAGTTTAAGTAAACTACGATCCCCATTGTTAATCCCTTAACGGAAATTATTTGTAACTTTCGACAAGTAGAACAGTGAATGGAACAGGTAGACGGTTGAAATCTTTGTATATATTGCTTCTATATAGTATAACAAACATATATGCAAAGCAGCCAAACAGTACAATTCGCCAATTTTTTGTTCTTCAAGTTTAAGTGAACAATGAGCCCCAATGATCAATCCGTTATCGGAAATTATTTGTAACTTTCGACAAGTAGAACAATGAATGGAACAGGTAGACGGTTGAAATCTTTGTATATATTGCTTCTATATAGTCTACGAAACATATATGCAAAGCATCCAAACAGTACAATTCCCCAATTTTTTGTTCTTCAAGTTTAAGTGAACTACGAGCCCCATTGTTAATCCTTTAACGGAAATTAATTGTAACTTTCTACAAGTAGAACAATGATTGGAACACGTAGACGGTTGAAATCTTTGTATATATTGCTTCTATATAGTATAAGAAACATATATGCAAAGCAGCCAAACAGTACAATTCGCCAATTTTTTGTTCTTCAAGTTTAAGTAAACTACGATCCCCATTGTTAATCCCTTAACGGAAATTATTAGTAACTTTCGACAAGTAGAACAATGCATGGAACAGGTAGACTGTTGAAATCATTGTATATATTGCTTCTATATAATCTAAAAACATATGTGCAAATCATCCAAACAGTACCATTCGCCAATTTTTTGTTCTTCAAGTTTAAGTGAACAACGAGCCCCATTGATAATCATGAAACGGAAATTATTTGTAACTTGCGACAAGTAGAACAATGAATGGAACAGGTAGACGGTTGAAATCTTCGTATATATTGCTTCTACATAATCCAAGAAACATATATGCAAAGCGTCCAAACAATACAATTCGCCAATTTTTTGCTCTTCAAGTTTAAGTGAACTACGAGCCCCATTGTTAATCCTTTAACGGAAATTATTTGTAACTTTCGACAAGTAGAACAATGAATGGAAAAGGTAGACTGTTGAAATCTTTGTATATATTGCTTCCATATAGTCTAAGAAACATATATGCAAAGCATCCAAACATTACCATTCGCCAATTTTTTGTTCTTCAAGTTTAAGTGAACTACGAGCCCCATTGTTAATCCTTTAAAGGAAATTATTTGTAAATTTCGACAAGTAGAACAATGAATGGAACAGGTAGACGGTTGAAATATTTGTGTATATTGCTTCTATATAATATAAGAAACATATATGCAAAGCATCCAAACAGTACAATTCGCCAATTTATTGTTCTTCAAGTTTATGTGAACAACGATCCCCATTGTTAATCCCTTAACGGAAATTATTTGTATCTTTCGACAAGTAGAACAGTGAATGGAACAGGTAGACGGTTGAAATCTTTGTATATATTGCTTCTACATAATCCAAGAAACATATATGCAAAGCGTCCAAACAGTACAATTCGCCAATTTTTTGCTCTTCAAGTTTAAGTGAACTACGAGCCCCATTGTTAATCATTTAAAGGAAATTATTTGTAAATTTCGGCAAGTAGAAGAATGAATGGAATAGGTAGACGGTTGAAAACATTGTATATATTGCTTCTATATAGTCTAAGAAACATATATGCAAAGCATTCAAACAGTACAATTCGCCAATTTTTTGTTCTTCAAGTTTAAGTAAACTACGATCCCCATTGTTAATCCCTTAACGGAAATTATTTGTAACTTTCGACAAGTAGAACAGTGAATGGAACATGTAGACGGATGAAATCTTTGTATATATTGCTTCTATATAGTATAAGAAACATATATGCAAAGCAGCCAAACAGTACAATTCGCCAATTTTTTGTTCTTCAAGTTTAAGTGAACAATGAGCCCCAATGATCAATCCGTTATCGGAAATTATTTGTAACTTTCGACAAGTAGAACAATGAATGGAACAGGTAGACGGTTGAAATCTTTGTATATATTGCTTCTATATAGTCTACGAAACATATATGCAAAGCATCCAAACAGTACAATTCCCCAATTTTTTGTTCTTCAAGTTTAAGTGAACTACGAGCCCCATTGTTAATCCTTTAACGGAAATTAATTGTAACTTTCTACAAGTAGAACAATGATTGGAACACGTAGACGGTTGAAATCTTTGTATATATTGCTTCCATATAGTCTAAGAAACATATATGCAAAGCATCCAAACATTACCATTCGCCAATTTTTTGTTCTTCAAGTTTAAGTGAACTACGAGCCCCATTGTTAATCCTTTAAAGGAAATTATTTGTAAATTTCGACAAGTAGAACAATGAGTGGAACTGGTAGACGGTTGAAATATTTGTGTATATTGCTTCTATATAATATAAGAAACATATATGCAAAGCATCCAAACAGTACCATTCGCCAATTTTTTGTTCTTCAAGTTTAAGTGAACAACGAGCCCCATTGATAATCATGAAACGGAAATTATTTGTAACTTGCGACAAGTAGAACAATGAATGGAACAGGTAGACGGTTGAAATCTTTGTATATATTGCTTCTACATAATCCAAGAAACATATATGCAAAGCGTCCAAACAGTACAATTCGCCAATTTTTTGCTCTTCAAGTTTAAGTGAACTACGAGCCCCATTGTTAATCATTTAAAGGAAATTATTTGTAAATTTCGGCAAGTAGAAGAATGAATGGAATAGGTAGACGGTTGAAAACATTGTATATATTGCTTCTATATAGTCTAAGAAACATATATGCAAAGCATCCAAACAGTACAATTCGCCAATTTTTTGTTCTTCAAGTTTAAGTAAACTACGATCCCCATTGTTAATCCCTTAACGGAAATTATTTGTAACTTTCGACAAGTAGAACAGTGAATGGAACAGGTAGACGGTTGAAATCTTTATATATATATTGCTTCTATATAGTATAAGAAACATATATGCAAAGCAGCCGAACAGTATAATTCGCCAATTTTTTGTTCTTCAAGTTTAAGTGAACAATGAGCCCCAATGATCAATCCGTTATCGGAAATTATTTGTAACTTTCGACAAGTAGAACAGTGAATGGAACAGGTAGACGGTTGAAATCTTTGTATATATTGCTTCTATATAGTCTACGAAACATATATGCAAAGCATCCAAACAGTACAATTCCCCAATTTTTTGTTCTTCAAGTTTAAGTGAACTACGAGCCCCATTGTTAATCCTTTAACGGAAATTAATTGTAACTTTCTACAAGTAGAACAATGATTGGAACACGTAGACGGTTGAAATCTTTGTATATATTGCTTCCATATAGTCTAAGAAACATATATGCAAAGCATCCAAACATTACCATTCGCCAATTTTTTGTTCTTCAAGTTTAAGTGAACTACGAGCCCCATTGTTAATCCTTTAAAGGAAATTATTTGTGAATTTCGACAAGTAGAACAATGAATGGAACAGGTAGACGGTTGAAATATTTGTGTATATTGCTTCTATATAATATAAGAAACATATATGCAAAGCATCCAAACAGTACAATTCGCCAATTTATTGTTCTTCAAGTTTAAGTGAACAACGAGCCCCATTGTTAATCCTTTAAAGGAAATTATTTGTAAATTTCGACAAGTAGAACAATGATTGGAACACGTAGACGGTTGAAATCTTTGTATATATTGCTTCCATATAGTCTAAGAAACATGTACGCAAAGCATCCAAACAGTACCATTCGCCAATTTTTTGTTCTTCAAGTTTAAGTGAACAATGAGCCCCAATGGTTAATCCTTTATCGGAAATTATTTGTAATTTTCGACAAGTAGAACAATGAATGGAACAGGTAGACGGTTTAAATCTTTGTATATATTGCTTCTATATAATCTAAGAAACATATATGCAAAGCATCTAAACAGTAACAATCGCCAATTTTTTGATCTTCAAGTTTAAGTAAACTACGATCACCATTGCTAATCCCTTAACGGAAATTATTTGTATCTTTCGACAAGTAGAACAGTGAATGGAACAGGTAGACGGTTGAAATATTTGTATATATTGCTTCTATATAATATAAGAAACATATATGCAAAGCATCGAAACAGTAAAAATCGCCAATTTACTGTTCTTCAAGTTTAAGTGAACAACGAGCCCCATTGTTAATCCTTTAAAGGAAATTATTTGTAAATTTCGACAAGTAGAACAGTGAATGGAACAGGTAGACGGTTGAAATCTTTGTATATATTGCTTCTATATAGTCTAAGAAACATATATGCAAAGCATCCAAACAGTACAATTCGCCAATTTTTTGTTCTTCAATTTGAAGTAAACTACGACCCCCATTGTTAATCCCTTAACGGAAATTATTTGTAACTTTCGACAAGTAGAACATCGAATGGAACAGGTAGACGGTTGAAATATTTGTATATATTGCTTCTATATAGTCCAAGAAACATATATGCAAAGCGTCCAAACAGTACAATTCGCCAATTTTTTGCTCTTCAAGTTTAAGTGAACTACGAGCCCCATTGTTAATCCTTTAAAGGAAATTATTTGTAAATTTCGGCAAGTAGAACAATGAATGGAATAGGTAGACGGTTGAAATCATTGTATATATTGCTTCTATATAGTCTAAGAAACATATATGCAAAGCATCCAAACAGTACAATTCGCCAATTTTTTGTTCTTCAAGTTGAAGTAAACTACGACCCCCATTGTTAATCCCTTAACGGAAATTATTTGTAACTTTCGACAAGTAGAACATCGAATGGAACAGGTAGACGGTTGAAATCTTTGTATATATTGCTTCTATGTAATCTAAGAAACATATATGCAAAGCATCCAAACAGTACAATTCGCCAATTTTTTGTTCTTCAAGTTTAAGTAAATTACGATCCCCATTGTTAATCCCTTAACGGAAATTATTTGTAACTTTCGACAAGTAGAACAGTGAATGGAACAGGTAGACGGTTGAAATCTTTGTATATATTGCGTCTATATAGTCTAAGAAACATATATGCAAAGCATCCAAACAGTTCAATTCGCCAATTTTTTGTTCTTCAAGTTTAAGTGAACTACGAGCCCCATTGTTAAACTTTAAAGGAAATTATTTGTAAATTTCGACAAGTAGAACAATGAATGGAACAGGTAGACGGTTGAAATCTTTGTATATATTGCTTCTATATAGTCTAAGAAACATTTATGCAAAACATCCAAACAGTACCAATCGCCAATTTTTTGTTCTTCAAGTTTAAGTGAACAATGAGCCCCAATGGTTAATCCTTTATCGGAAATTATTTGTAATTTTCGACAAGTAGAACAGGGAATGGAACAGGTAGACGGTTGAAATCTTTGTATATATTGCTTCTATATAGTATAAGAAACATATATGCAAAGCAGCCAAACAGTACAATTCGCCAATTTTTTGTTCTTCAAGTTTAAGTGAACAATGAGCCCCAATGATCAATCCGTTATCGGAAATTATTTGTAACTTTCGACAAGTAGAACAATGAATGGAACAGGTAGACGGTTGAAATCATTGTATATATTGCTTCTATATAATCTAAAAACATATGTGCAAAGCATCCAAACAGTACCATTCGCCAATTTTTTGTTCTTCAAGTTTAAGTGAACAACGAGCCCCATTGATAATCATGAAACGGAAATTATTTGTAACTTGCGACAAGTAGAACAATGAATGGAACAGGTAGACGGTTGAAATCTTTGTATATATTGCTTCTACATAATCCAAGAAACATATATGCAAAGCGTCCAAACAGTACAATTCGCCAATTTTTTGCTCTTCAAGTTTAAGTGAACTACGAGCCCCATTGTTAATCATTTAAAGGAAATTATTTGTCAATTTCGGCAAGTAGAAGAATGAATGGAATAGGTAGACGGTTGAAAACATTGTATATATTGCTTCTATATAGTCTAAGAAACATATATGCAAAGCATCCAAACAGTACAATTCACCAATTTTTTGTTCTTCAAGTTTAAGTAAACTACGATCCCCATTGTTAATCCCTTAACGGAAATTATTTGTAACTTTCGACAAGTAGAACAGTGAATGGAACAGGTAGACGGTTGAAATCTTTGTATATATTGCTTCTATATAGTATAAGAAACATATATGCAAAGCAGCCAAACAGTACAATTCGCCAATTTTTTGTTCTTCAAGTTTAAGTGAACAATGAGCCCCAATGATCAATCCGTTATCGGAAATTATTTGTAACTTTCGACAAGTAGAACAATGAATGGAACAGGTAGACGGTTGAAATCTTCGTATATATTGCTTCTACATAATCCAAGAAACATATATGCAAAGCGTCCAAACAATACAATTCGCCAATTTTTTGCTCTTCAAGTTTAAGTGAACTACGAGCCCCATTGTTAATCCTTTAACGGAAATTATTTGTAACTTTCGACAAGTAGAACAATGAATGGAAAAGGTAGACTGTTGAAATCTTTGTATATATTGCTTCCATATAGTCTAAGAAACATATATGCAAAGCATCCAAACATTACCATTCGCCAATTTTTTGTTCTTCAAGTTTAAGTGAACTACGAGCCCCATTGTTAATCCTTTAAAGGAAATTATTTGTAAATTTCGACAAGTAGAACAATGAATGGAACAGGTAGACGGTTGAAATATTTGTGTATATTGCTTCTATATAATATAAGAAACATATATGCAAAGCATCCAAACAGTACAATTCGCCAATTTATTGTTCTTCAAGTTTTTGTGAACAACGAGCCCCATTGTTAATCCTTTAAAGGAAATTATTTGTAAATTTCGACAAGTAGAACAATGATTGGAACACGTAGACGGTTGAAATCTTTGTATATATTGCTTCCATATAGTCTAAGAAACATGTACGCAAAGCATCCAAACAGTACCATTCGCCAATTTTTTGTTCTTCAAGTTTAAGTGAACAATGAGCCCCAATGGTTAATCCTTTATCGGAAATTATTTGTAATTTTCGACAAGTAGAACAATGAATGGAACAGGTAGACGGTTTAAATCTTTGTATATATTGCTTCTATATAGTCTAAGAAACATATATGCAAAGCATCCAAACAGTACAATTCGCCAATTTTTTGTTCTTCAAGTTTAAGTAAACTACGATCCCCATTGTTAATCCCTTAACGGAAATTATTTGTATCTTTCGACAAGTAGAACAGTGAATGGAACAGGTAGACGGTTGAAATCTTTGTATATATTGCTTCTACATAATCCAAGAAACATATATGCAAAGCGTCCAAACAGTACAATTCGCCAATTTTTTGCTCTTCAAGTTTAAGTGAACTACGAGCCCCATTGTTAATCATTTAAAGGAAATTATTTGTAAATTTCGGCAAGTAGAAGAATGAATGGAATAGGTAGACGGTTGAAAACATTGTATATATTGCTTCTATATAGTCTAAGAAACATATATGCAAAGCATTCAAACAGTACAATTCGCCAATTTTTTGTTCTTCAAGTTTAAGTAAACTACGATCCCCATTGTTAATCCCTTAACGGAAATTATTTGTAACTTTCGACAAGTAGAACAGTGAATGGAACATGTAGACGGATGAAATCTTTGTATATATTGCTTCTATATAGTATAAGAAACATATATGCAAAGCAGCCAAACAGTACAATTCGCCAATTTTTTGTTCTTCAAGTTTAAGTGAACAATGAGCCCCAATGATCAATCCGTTATCGGAAATTATTTGTAACTTTCGACAAGTAGAACAATGAATGGAACAGGTAGACGGTTGAAATCTTTGCATATATTGCTTTTATATAGTCTACGAAACATATGTGCAAAGCATCCAAACAGTACAATTCCCCAATTTTTTGTTCTTCAAGTTTAAGTGAACTACGAGCCCCATTGTTAATCCTTTAACGGAAATTAATTGTAACTTTCTACAAGTAGAACAATGATTGGAACACGTAGACGGTTGAAATCTTTGTATATATTGCTTCCATATAGTCTAAGAAACATATATGCAAAGCATCCAAACATTACCATTCGCCAATTTTTTGTTCTTCAAGTTTAAGTGAACTACGAGCCCCATTGTTAATCCTTTAAAGGAAATTATTTGTAAATTTCGACAAGTAGAACAATGAGTGGAACTGGTAGACGGTTGAAATATTTGTGTATATTGCTTCTATATAATATAAGAAACATATATGCAAAGCATCCAAACAGTACCATTCGCCAATTTTTTGTTCTTCAAGTTTAAGTGAACAACGAGCCCCATTGATAATCATGAAACGGAAATTATTTGTAACTTGCGACAAGTAGAACAATGAATGGAACAGGTAGACGGTTGAAATCTTTGTATATATTGCTTCTACATAATCCAAGAAACATATATGCAAAGCGTCCAAACAGTACAATTCGCCAATTTTTTGCTCTTCAAGTTTAAGTGAACTACGAGCCCCATTGTTAATCATTTAAAGGAAATAATTTGTAAATTTCGGCAAGTAGAAGAATGAATGGAATAGGTAGACGGTTGAAAACATTGTATATATTGCTTCTATATAGTCTAAGAAACATATATGCAAAGCATCCAAACAGTACAATTCGCCAATTTTTTGTTCTTCAAGTTTAAGTAAACTACGATCCCCATTGTTAATCCCTTAACGGAAATTATTTGTAACTTTCGACAAGTAGAACAGTGAATGGAACAGGTAGACGGTTGAAATCTTTATATATATATTGCTTCTATATAGTATAAGAAACATATATGCAAAGCAGCCAAACAGTACAATTCGCCAATTTTTTGTTCTTCAAGTTTAAGTGAACAATGAGCCCCAATGATCAATCCGTTATCGGAAATTATTTGTAACTTTCGACAAGTAGAACAGTGAATGGAACAGGTAGACGGTTGAAATCTTTGTATATATTGCTTCTATATAGTCTACGAAACATATATGCAAAGCATCCAAACAGTACAATTCCCCAATTTTTTGTTCTTCAAGTTTAAGTGAACTACGAGCCCCATTGTTAATCCTTTAACGGAAATTAATTGTAACTTTCTACAAGTAGAACAATGATTGGAACACGTAGACGGTTGAAATCTTTGTATATATTGCTTCCATATAGTCTAAGAAACATATATGCAAAGCATCCAAACATTACCATTCGCCAATTTTTTGTTCTTCAAGTTTAAGTGAACTACGAGCCCCATTGTTAATCCTTTAAAGGAAATTATTTGTAAATTTCGACAAGTAGAACAATGAATGGAACAGGTAGACGGTTGAAATATTTGTGTATATTGCTTCTATATAATATAAGAAACATATATGCAAAGCATCCAAACAGTACAATTCGCCAATTTATTGTTCTTCAAGTTTAAGTGAACAACGAGCCCCATTGTTAATCCTTTAAAGGAAATTATTTGTAAATTTCGACAAGTAGAACAATGATTGGAACACGTAGACGGTTGAAATCTTTGTATATATTGCTTCCATATAGTCTAAGAAACATATATGCAAAGCATCCAAACATTACCATTCGCCAATTTTTTGTTCTTCAAGTTTAAGTGAACTACGAGCCCCATTGTTAATCCTTTAAAGGAAATTATTTCTAAATTTCGACAAGTAGAACATTGAATGGAACAGGTAGACGGTTGAAATCTTTGTATATATTGCTTCTATATAGTCTAAGAAACATATATGCAAAGCATCCAAACAGTACAATTCGCCAATTTTTTGTTCTTCAAGTTTAAGTGAACAATTAGCCCCAATGCTTAATCCGTTATCGGATATTATTTGTAACTTTCGACAAGTAGAACAATGAATGGAACAGGTAGACGGTTGAAATCATTGTATATATTGCTTCTATATAGTCTAAGAAACATATATGCAAAGCATCCAAACAGTTCAATTCGCCAATTTTTTGTTCTTCAAGTTTAAGTGAACTACGAGCCCCATTGTTAAACTTTAAAGGAAATTATTTGTAAATTTCGACAAGTAGAACAATGAATGGAACAGGTAGACGGTTGAAATCTTTGTATATATTGCTTCTATATAGTCTAAGAAACATTTATGCAAAACATCCAAACAGTACCAATCGCCAATTTTTTGTTCTTCAAGTTTAAGTGAACAATGAGCCCCAATGATCAATCCGTTATCGGAAATTATTTGTAATTTTCGACAAGTAGAACAATGAATGGAACAGGTAGACGGTTGAAATCATTGTATATATTGCTTCTATATAATCTAAAAACATATGTGCAAAGCATCCAAACAGTACCATTCGCCAATTTTTTGTTCTTCAAGTTTAAGTGAACAACGAGCCCCATTGATAATCATGAAACGGAAATTATTTGTAACTTGCGACAAGTAGAACAATGAATGGAACAGGTAGACGGTTGAAATCTTTGTATATATTGCTTCTACATAATCCAAGAAACATATATGCAAAGCGTCCAAACAGTACAATTCGCCAATTTTTTGCTCTTCAAGTTTAAGTGAACTACGAGCCCCATTGTTAATCATTTAAAGGAAATTATTTGTAAATTTCGGCAAGTAGAAGAATGAATGGAATAGGTAGACGGTTGAAAACATTGTATATATTGCTTCTATATAGTCTAAGAAACATATATGCAAAGCATCCAAACAGTACAATTCGCCAATTTTTTGTTCTTCAAGTTTAAGTGAACAATGAGCCCCATTTTTAATCCTTTAACGGTAATTATTTGTAACTTTCGACAAGAAGAACAATGAATGGAACAGGTAGACGATTGAAATCTTTGTATATGTTGCTTCTATATAGTCTAAGAAACATATGTAGGGCCGAGAAGTTTATCTCGCAGCCCAATAAGCACGCGAGCATATCGTGCGGCGGAACGAAAGAATAACGTTTGAGAATCCGCCGCCGAAACAACTGCGTGTGCCGCTGTTGCGTTGCCGAGGCGAAATCCTCGGAAGCGTGTGCGTGTGTGTGTGTATGCAAGGAATAGTATGATTTTGTGCTGCCGATGCGACGAGGGCATAGGAAAAAGATCGGCAGTAGCTGGTAGAAAGACGCACCGGGAGGTCGTTTTTGCTCAGCGAGAGGTATATGTAAAACGCCAATAAAGATTTCCTTTAGTTTTTGTTTCTTTTTGTTAAATAAGAGTGTTACTCCCGTGTTTTTTTTCTTTTTGTCTTTTCCCCTCTCCCACACATATATGCAAAGCATCCAAACAGTACAATTCGCCAATTTTTTGATCTTCAAGTTTAAGTGAACTACGAGCCCCATTGTTAATACTTTAAAGGATATTATTTGTAAATTTCGACAAGTAGAACAATGAATGGAACAGGTAGACGGTTGAAATCATTGTATATATTGCTTCTATATAGTCTAAGAAACATATATGCAAAGCATCCAAACAGTACAATTCGCCAATTTATTGTTCTTCAAGTTTAAGTGAACTGCGATCCCCATTGTTAATCCTTTAACGGAAATTATTTGTAACTTTCGACAAGTAGAACAATGATTGGAACACGTAGACGGTTGAAATCTTTATATATATTGCTTCCATATAGTCTAAGAAACATATATGCAAAGCATCCAAACAGTACCATTCGCCAATTTTTTGGTCTTCAAGTTTAAGTGAACAATGAGCCCCATTGTTAATCCTTTATCGGAAATTATTTGTAAATTTCGACAAGTAGAACAATGAATGGAACAGGGAGACGGTTGAAATCTTTGTATATATTGCTTCTATATAGTCTAAGAAACATATATGCAAAACATCCAAACAGTACCATTCGCCAATTTTTTGTTCTTCAAGTTTAAGGGAACAACGAGCCCCATTGATAATCATGAAACGGAAATTATTTGTAACTTTCGACATGTAGAACAATGATTGGAACACGTAGACGGTTGAAATCTTTGTATATATTGCTTCCATATAGTCTAAGAAACATATATGCAAAGCATCCAAACAGTACCATTCGCCAATTTTTTGTTCTTCAAGTTTAAGTGAACAATGAGCCCCATTGTTAATCCTTTAACGGAAATTATTTGTAACTTTCGACAAGAAGAACAATGAATGGAACAGGTAGACGGTTGAAATCTTTGTATACATTGCTTCTATATGGTCTAAGAAACAAATATGCAAAGCTTCCAAACAGTACCATTCGCCAATTTTTTGTTCTTCAAGTTTAAGTGAACTACGAGCCCCATTGATAATCTTGAATGGGAAATTATTTGTAACTTTCGACAAGTAGAACAATGAATGGAACAGGTAGACGGTTGAAATATGTGTATATATTGCTTCTATATAGTCTAGGAAACCTATATGCAAATCATCCAAACAGTAACATTCGCCAATTTTTTGTTCTTCAAGTTTAAGCGAACTACGAGCCCCATTGTTAATACTTTAACGGAAATTATTTGTAAATTTCGACAAGTAAAACAATGAGTGGAACAGGTAGACGGTTGAAATCTTTGTATATATTGCTTCTAAATAGTCTAAGAAACCTATATGCAAAGCATCTAAAAAGTAACAATCGCCAATTTTATGTTTTCAAGTTTAAGTGAACAGCGGGCGCCATTGATAATCATGAAATGGAAATTATTTGTAATTTTCGACAAGTAGAACAATGAGTGGAACAGGTAGACGGTTGAAATCTTTGTATATATTGCTTCTAAATAGTCTAAGAAACATATATGCAAAGCATCCAAACAGTACCATTCGCCAATTTTTTGGTCTTCAAGTTTAAGTGAACAACGAGCCCCCTTGATAATCATGAAACGGAAATTATTTGTAAATTTCGACATGTAGAACAATGATTGGAACACGTAGACGGTTGAAATCTTGTATATATTGCTTCCATATAGTCTAAGAAACATATATGCAATGCATCCAAACAGTACCATTCGCCAATTTTTTGTTCTTCAAGTTTAAGTGAACAATAAGCCCCATTGTTAATCCTTTATCGGAAATTATTTGTAACTTTCGACAAGTAGTACAATGAATGGAACAGGTAGACGGTTGAATTCTTTATATATATTGCTTCTATATAGTCTAAGAAACATATATGCAAAGCATCCAAACAGTACATTTCGCCAATTTATTGTTCTTCAAGTTTAAGTGAACAATGAGCCCCAATGGTTAATCCTTTATCGGAAATTATTTGTAACTTTCGACAAGTAGAACAATGAATGGAACAGGTAGACGGTTGAAATCTTTGTATATATTGCTTCTATATAATCTAAGAAACATATATACAAAGCATCTAAACAGTGACAATCGCCCATTTTTTGATCTTCAAGTTTAAGTGAACACCGAGCCCCATTGATAATCATGAAATGGAAATTATTTGTAACTTTCTACAAGTAGAACAATGAATAGTACAGGTAGACTGGGAAATCTTTCTATATATTGCTTCTAAATAGTCTAAGAAACATATATGCAAAGCATCCAAACAGTACAATTCGCTAATTTTTTGTTCTTCAAGTTTAAATCAACTACGAGCCCCATTGTTAATCCTTTATCGGAAATTATTTGTAATTTTCGACAAGTAGAACAATGAATGGATCATGTAGACGGTTGAAATCATTGTTTATATTGCTTCTATATAGTCTACGAAACATATATGCAAAGCATTCAAACAGTACAATTCGCCAATTTTTTGTTCTTCAAGTTCAAGTGAATTACGAGCCCCATTGTTAATCCTTTAACGGAAATTATTTGTAACTTTCGACAAGTAGAACAATGAATGGAACAGGTAGACGGTTGAAATCTTTGTATATATTGCTTCTATATAGTCTAAGAAACATATATGCAAAGCATCCAAACAGTACAATTCGCCAATTTTTTGTTCTTCAAGTTTAAGTGAACAATGAGCCCCATTGTTAATCCTTTATCGGAAATTATTTGTAACTTTCGACAAGTAGTACAATGAATGGAACAGGTAGACGGTTGAAATCTTTGTATATATTACTTCCATATAGTCTAAGAAACATATATGCAAAGCATCCAAACAGTACCATTCGCCAATTTATTGTTCTTCAAGATTAAGTGAACTACGAGCCCCATTGTTAATGCTTTAAAGGAAATTATTTGTAAATTTCGACAAGTAGAACAATGATTGGAACACGTAGACGGTTGAAATCTTTGTATATGTTGCTTCTATATAGTCTAAGAAACATATATGCAAAGCATCCACACAGTACAATTCGCCAATTTTTTGTTCTTCAAGTTTAAGTGAACAATGAGCCCCAATGTTAATCCTTTATCGGAAATTATTTGTAACTTTCGACAAGTAGAACAATGAATGGAACAGGTAGACGGTTGAAATCTTTGTATATATTGCTTCTATATAGTCTAAGAAACATATATGTAAAGCATCCAAATAGTACCCATTCGCCAATTTTTTGTTCTTCAAGTTTAAGTGAACAACGAGCCCCATTGATAATCATGAAACGGAAATTATTTGAAACTTTCGACATGTAGAACAATGATTGGAACACGTAGACGGTTGAAATCTATGTATATATTGCTTCCATATAGTGTAAGAAACATATATGCAATGCATCCAAACAGTACCATTCGCCAATTTTTTGTTCATCAAGTTTAAGTGAACAATGAGCCCCATTGTTAATCCTTTATCGGAAATTATTTGTAACTTTCGACAAGTAGAACAATGAATGGAACAGGTAGACGGTTGAAATCTTTGTATATATTACTTCAATATAGTCTAAGAAACATATATGCAAGCATCCAAACAGTACCATTCGCCAATTTATTGTTCTTCAAGTTTAAGTGAACTACGAGCCCCATTGTTAATGCTTTAAAGGAAATTATTTGTAAATTTCGACAAGTAGAACAATGATTCGAACACGTAGACGGTTGAAATCTTTGTATATGTTGCTTCTATATAGTCTAAGAAACATATATGCAAAGCATCCAAACAGTACAATTCGCCAATTTTTTGTTCTTCAAGTTTAAGTGAACAACGAGCCCCATTGATAATCATGAAACGGAAATTATTTGTAACGTTCGACATGTAGAACAATGATTGGAACACGTAGACGGTTGAAATCTTGTATATATTGCTTCCATATAGTCTAAGAAACATATATGCAATGCATCCAAACAGTACCATTCGCCAATTTTTTGTTCTTCAAGTTTAAGTGAACAATAAGCCCCATTGTTAATCCTTTATCGGAAATTATTTGTAACTTTCGACAAGTAGTACAATGAATGGAACAGGTAGACGGTTGAATTCTTTATATATATTGCTTCTATATAGTCTAAGAAACATATATGCAAAGCATCCAAACAGTACATTTCGCCAATTTATTGTTCTTCAAGTTTAAGTGAACAATGAGCCCCATTGTTAATCCTTTATCGTAAATTATTTGTAACTTTCGACAAGTAGAACAATGAATGGAACAGGTAGACGGTTGAAATCTTTGTATATATTACTTCTATATAGTCTAAGAAACATATATGAAAAGCATCCAAACAATACCATTCGCCAATTTATTGTTCTTCAAGTTTAATTGAACTACGAGCCCCATTGTTAGTGCTTTAAAGGAAATTATTTGTAAAGTTCGACAAGTAGAACAATGATTGGAACACGTAGACGGTTGAGATCTTTGTATTTGTTGCTTCTATATAGTCTAAGAAACATATATGCAAAGCATCCAAACAGTACCATTCGCCAATTTTTTGTTCTTCAAGTTTAAGTGAACAATGAGCCCCAATGGTTAATCCTTTATCGGAAATTATTTGTAACTTTCGACAAGTAGAACAACGAATGGAACAGGTAGACGGTTGAAATCTATGTATATATTGCTTCTATATAGTCTATGAAACATATATGCAAAGCATCCAAACAGTACAATTCGCCAATTTTTTGTTCTTCAAGTTTAAGTGAACAATGAGCCCCAATGGTTAATCCTTTATCGGAAATTATTTCTAAATTTCGACAAGTAGAACAATGAATGGAACAGGTAGGCGGGTGAAATCTTTGTATATATTGCTTCCATATAGTCTAAGAAACATATATGCAAAGCATCCAAACAGTACCAATCGCCAATTTTTTGTTCTTCAAGTTTAAGTGAATTACGAGCCCCATTGTTTATCCTTTAACGGAAATTATTTGTAACTTTCGACAAGTAGAACAATGATTGGAACACGTAGACAGTTGAAATCTTTGTATATGTTGCTTCTATATAGACTAAGAAACATATATGCAAAGCATCCAAACAGTACAATTCGCCAATTTTTTGATCTTCAAGTTTAAGTGAACTACGAGCCCCATTGTTAATACTTTAAAGGAAATTATTTGTAAATTTCGACAAGTAGAACAATGAATGGAACAGGTAGACGGTTGAAATCTTTGTATATATTGCTTCTATATAGTCTAAGAAACATATATGCAAAGCATCCAAACACTACCATTCGTTAATTTTTTGTTCTTCAAGTTTAAGTGAACTACGAGCCCCATTGTTAATGCTTTAAAGGAAATTATTCGTAAATTTCGACAAGTAGAACAATGATCGGAACACGTAGACGGTTGAAATCTTTGTAAATGTTGCTTCTATATAGTCTAAGAAACATATATGCAAAGCATTCAAACAGTACAATTCGCCAATTTTTTGATCTTCAAGTTTAAGTGAACTACGAGCCCCATTGTTAATGCTTTAAAGGAAATTATTTGTAAATTTCGACAAGTAGAACAATGATTCGAACACGTAGACGGTTGAAATCTTTGTATATGTTGCTTCTATATAGTCTAAGAAACATATATGCAAAGCATCCAAACAGTACAATTCGCCAATTTTTTGTTCTTCAAGTTTAAGTGAACAACGAGCCCCATTGATAATCATGAAACGGAAATTATTTGTAACGTTCGACATGTAGAACAATGATTGGAACACGTAGACGGTTGAAATCTTGTATATATTGCTTCCATATAGTCTAAGAAACATATATGCAATGCATCCAAACAGTACCATTCGCCAATTTTTTGTTCTTCAAGTTTAAGTGAACACTAAGCCCCATTGTTAATCCTTTATCGGAAATTATTTGTAACTTTCGACAAGTAGTACAATGAATGGAACAGGTAGACGGTTGAATTCTTTATATATATTGCTTCTATATAGTCTAAGAAACATATATGCAAAGCATCCAAACAGTACATTTCGCCAATTTATTGTTCTTCAAGTTTAAGTGAACAATGAGCCCCATTGTTAATCCTTTATCGTAAATTATTTGTAACTTTCGACAAGTAGAACAATGAATGGAACAGGTAGACGGTTGAAATCTTTGTATATATTACTTCTATATAGTCTAAGAAACATATATGAAAAGCATCCAAACAATACCATTCGCCAATTTATTGTTCTTCAAGTTTAATTGAACTACGAGCCCCATTGTTAGTCCTTTAAAGGAAATTATTTGTAAAGTTCGACAAGTAGAACAATGATTGGAACACGTAGACGGTTGAGATCTTTGTATTTGTTGCTTCTATATAGTCTAAGAAACATATATGCAAAGCATCCAAACAGTACCATTCGCCAATTTTTTGTTCTTCAAGTTTAAGTGAACAATGAGCCCCAATGGTTAATCCTTTATCGGAAATTATTTGTAACTTTCGACAAGTAGAACAACGAATGGAACAGGTAGACGGTTGAAATCTATGTATATATTGCTTCTATATAGTCTATGAAACATATATGCAAAGCATCCAAACAGTACAATTCGCCAATTTTTTGTTCTTCAAGTTTAAGTGAACAATGAGCCCCAATGGTTAATCCTTTATCGGAAATTATTTCTAAATTTCGACAAGTAGAACAATGAATGGAACAGGTAGGCGGGTGAAATCTTTGTATATATTGCTTCCATATAGTCTAAGAAACATATATGCAAAGCATCCAAACAGTACCAATCGCCAATTTTTTGTTCTTCAAGTTTAAGTGAATTACGAGCCCCATTGTTTATCCTTTAACGGAAATTATTTGTAACTTTCGACAAGTAGAACAATGATTGGAACACGTAGACAGTTGAAATCTTTGTATATGTTGCTTCTATATAGACTAAGAAACATATATGCAAAGCATCCAAACAGTACAATTCGCCAATTTTTTGATCTTCAAGTTTAAGTGAACTACGAGCCCCATTGTTAATACTTTAAAGGAAATTATTTGTAAATTTCGACAAGTAGAACAATGAATGGAACAGGTAGACGGTTGAAATCTTTGTATATATTGCTTCTATATAGTCTAAGAAACATATATGCAAAGCATCCAAACACTACCATTCGTTAATTTTTTGTTCTTCAAGTTTAAGTGAACTACGAGCCCCATTGTTAATGCTTTAAAGGAAATTATTCGTAAATTTCGACAAGTAGAACAATGATCGGAACACGTAGACGGTTGAAATCTTTGTAAATGTTGCTTCTATATAGTCTAAGAAACATATATGCAAAGCATTCAAACAGTACAATTCGCCAATTTTTTGATCTTCAAGTTTAAGTGAACTATGAGCCCCATTGTTAATACTTTAAAGGAAATTATTTGTAAATTTCGACAAGTAGAACAATGAATGGAACAGGTAGACGGTTGAAATCTTTGTATATATTGCTTCTATATAGTCTATGAAACATATATGCAAAGCATCCAAACAGTTCCATTCGCCAATTTTTTGTTCTTCAAGTTTAAGTGAATTACGAGCCCCATTGTTTATCCTTTAACGGAAATTATTTGTAACTTTCGACAAGTAGAACAATGATTGGAACACGTAGACAGTTGAAATCTTTGTATATGTTGCTTCTATATAGACTAAGAAACATATATGCAAAGCATCCAAACAGTACAATTCGCCAATTTTTTGATCTTCAAGTTTAAGTGAACTACGAGCCCCATTGTTAATACTTTAAAGGAAATTATTTGTAAATTTCGACAAGTAGAACAATGAATGGAACAGGTAGACGGTTGAAATCTTTGTATATATTGCTTCTATATAGTCTAAGAAACATATATGCAAAGCATCCAAACACTACCATTCGTTAATTTTTTGTTCTTCAAGTTTAAGTGAACTACGAGCCCCATTGTTAATGCTTTAAAGGAAATTATTCGTAAATTTCGACAAGTAGAACAATGATTGGAACACGTAGACGGTTGAGATCTTTGTATATATTGCTTCCATATAGTCTAAGAAACATATATGCAAAGCATCCAAACAGTACCATTCGCCAATTTATTGTTCTTCAAGTTTAAGTGAACAATGAGCCCCATTGTTAATCCTTTATCGGAAATTATTTGTAACTTTCTACAAGTAGAACAATGAATAGTACAGGTAGACGGTTGAAATCATTGTATATATTGCTTCTATATAGTCTAAGAAACATATCTGCAAATCATCCAAAAAGTACAATTTGCCAATTATTTGATCTTCAAGTTTAAGTGAACTACGAGCCCCATTGTTAATACTTTAAGGGAAATAATTTGTAACTTGCGACAAGTAGAACAATGAATGGAACTGGTAGACGGTTGAAATCAATGTATATATTGCTTCAATATAGTCTAAGAAACATACATGCAAAGCATCCAAACAGTACCATTCGCCAATTTTTTGTTCTTCAAGTTTAAGTGAACAATGAGCCCCATTGTTATTCCTTTATCGGAAATTATTTGTAACTTTCAATAAGTAGAACAATGAATGGAACAGGTAGACGGTTGAAATCTTTGTATATATTGCTTCTATATAGTCTAAGAAACATATATGCAAAGCATCCAAACAGTACCATTCGCCAATTTTTTGTTCTTCAAGTTTAAGTGAACAATGAGCCCCAATGGTTAATCCTTTATCGGAAATTATTTGTAACTTTCGACAAGTAGAACAATGAATGGAACAGGTAGACGGTTGAAATCTTTGTATATATTGCGTCTATATAGTCTAAGAAACATACATGCAAAGCATCCAAACAGTACCATTCGCCAATTTTTTGTTCTTCAAGTTTAAGTGAACAACGAGCCCCATTGATAATCATGAAACGGAAATTATTTGTAACTTTCTACAAGTAGAACAATGAATAGAACAGGTAGACGGTTGAAATCTTTGTATATGTTGCTTATATATAGTCTAAGAAACCTATATGCAAAGCATCTAAAAAGTAACAATCGTCAATTTTTTGTCTTCAAGTTTAAGTGTACTACGAGCCCCATTGTTAATCTATTAAAGGAAGTTATTTGTAAATTTCGGCAAGTGGAACAATGAATGGAATAGGTAGACGGTTGAAATCATTGTATATATTGCTTCTATATAGTCTAAGAAACATATATGCAAAGCATCCAAACAGTACAATTCGCCAATTTCTGGTTCTTCAAGTTTAAGTGAACAATGAGCCCCATTGTTAATCCTTTATCGGATATTATTTGTAACTTTCGACAAGTAGAACAATGAATGGAACAGGTAGACGGTTGAAATCTTTGTATATATTGCTTCTATATAGTCAAAGAAACATATATGCAAAGCATCCAAACAGTACCATTCGCCAATTTTTTGTTCTTCAAGTTTAAGTGAACAATGAGCCCCAATGGTTAATCCTTTATCGGAAATTATTTGTAACTTTCGACAAGTAGAACAATGAATGGAACAGGTAGACGGTTGAAATCTTTGTATATATTACTTCTATATAGTCTAAGAAACATATATGCAAAGCATCCAAACAACACCATTCGCCAATTTATTGTTCTTCAAGTTTAAGTGAACTACGAGCCCCATTGGTAATGCTTTAAAGGAAATTATTTGTAAATTCCGACAAGTAGAACAATGATTGGAACACGTAGACGGTTGAGATCTTTGTATATGTTGCTTCTATATAGTCTAAGAAACATATATGCAAATCATCCACACAGTACCATTCGCCAATTTTTTGTTCTTCAAGTTTAAGTGAACAATGAGCCCCATTGTTAATCCTTTATCGGATATTATTTGTAACTTTCGACAAGTAGAACAATGAATGGAACAGGTAGACGGTTGAAATCTTTGTATATATTGCTTCTATATAGTCAAAGAAACATATATGCAAAGCATCCAAACAGTACCATTCGCCAATTTTTTGTTCTTCAAGTTTAAGTGAACAATGAGCCCCAATGGTTAATCCTTTATCGGAAACTATTTGTAACTTTCTACAAGTAGAACAATGAATAGTACAGGTAGACGGGTGAAATCTTTCTATATATTGCATCTAAATAGTCTAAGAAACATATATGCAAAGCATCCAAACAGTACAATACGACAATTTTTTGTTCTTCAAGTTTAAGTGAACTACGAGCCCCATTGTTAATCCTTTAAAAGAAATTATTTCTAATTTCGACAAGTAGAACAATGATTGGAACACGTAGACGGTTGAGATCTTTGTATATGTTGCTGCTATATAGTCTAAGAAACATATATGCAAATCATCCACACAGTACCATTCGCCAATTTTTTGTTCTTCAAGTTTAAGTGAACAATGAGCCCAATTGATAATCATGAAACGTAAATTATTTGTAACTTTCTACAAGTAGAACAATGAATAGAACAGGTAGACGGTTGAAATCTTTGTATATGTTGCTTATATATAGTCTAAGAAACCTATATGCAAAGCATCTAAAAAGTAACAATCGCCAATTTTTTGTCTTCAAGTTTAAGTGTACTACGAGCCCCATTGTTAATCCATTAAAGGAAATTATTTGTAAATTTCGGCAAGTGGAACAATGAATGGAATAGGTAGACGGTTGAAATCATTGTATATATTGCTTCTATATAGTCTAAGAAACATATATGCAAAGCATACAAACAACACCATTCGCCAATTTATTGTTCTTCAAGTTTAAGTGAACTACGAGCCCCATTGGTAATGCTTTAAAGGAAATTATTTGTAAATTCCGACAAGTAGAACAATGATTGGAACACGTAGACGGTTGAGATCTTTGTATATGTTGCTTCTATATAGTCCAAGAAACATATATGCAAATCATCCACACAGTACCATTCGCCAACTTTTTGTTCTTCAAGTTTAAGTGAACAATGAGCCCCATTGTTAATCCTTTATCGGATATTATTTGTAACTTTCGACAAGTAGAACAATGAATGGAACAGTTAGACGGTTGAAATCTTTGTATATATTACTTCTATATAGTCTAAGAAACATATATGCAAAGCATCCAAACAATACCATTCGCCAATTTATTGTTCTTCAAGTTTAATTGAACTACGAGCCCCATTGTTAATGCTTTAAAGGAAATTATTTGTAAAGTTCGACAAGTAGAACAATGATTGGAACACGTAGACGGTTGAGATCTTTGTATATGTTGCTTCTATATAGTCTAAGAAACATATATGCAAAGCATCCAAACAGTACCATTCGCCAATTTTTTGTTCTTCAAGTTTAAGTGAACAATGAGCCCCAATGGTTAATCCTTTATCGGAAATTATTTGTAACTTTCGACAAGTAGAACAATGAATGGAACAGGTAGACGGTTGAAATCTATGTATATATTGCTTCTATATAGTCTATGAAACATATATGCAAAGCATCCAAACAGTACAATTCGCCAATTTTTTGTTCTTCAAGTTTAAGTGAACAATGAGCCCCAATGGTTAATCCTTTATCGGAAATTATTTCTAAATTTCGACAAGTAGAACAATGAATGGAACAGGTAGGCGGGTGAAATCTTTGTATATATTGCTTCCATATAGTCTAAGAAACATATATGCAAAGCATCCAAACAGTACCAATCGCCAATTTTTTGTTCTTCAAGTTTAAGTGAATTACGAGCCCCATTGTTTATCCTTTAACGGAAATTATTTGTAACTTTCGACAAGTAGAACAATGATTGGAACACGTAGACAGTTGAAATCTTTGTATATGTTGCTTCTATATAGTCTAAGAAACATATATGCAAAGCATCCAAACAGTACCATTCGCCAATTTTTTGTTCTTCAAGTTTAAGTGAACAATGAGCCCCAATGGTTAATCCTTTATCGGAAATTATTTGTAACTTTCTACAAGTAGAACAATGAATAGTACAGGTAGACGGGTGAAATCTTTCTATATATTGCATCTAAATAGTCTAAGAAACATATATGCAAAGCATCCAAACAGTACAATACGACAATTTTTTGTTCTTCAAGTTTAAGTGAACTACGAGCCCCATTGTTAATCCTTTAAAAGAAATTATTTCTAATTTCGACAAGTAGAACAATGATTGGAACACGTAGACGGTTGAGATCTTTGTATATGTTGCTTCTATATAGTCTAAGAAACATATAAGCAAATCATCCACACAGTACCATTCGCCAATTTTTTGTTCTTCAAGTTTAAGTGAACAATGAGCCCAATTGATAATCATGAAACGGAAATTATGTGTAACTTTCTACAAGTAGAACAATGAATAGAACAGGTAGACGGTTGAAATCTTTGTATATGTTGCTTATGTATAGTCTAAGAAACCTATATGCAAAGCATCTAAAAAGTAACAATCGCCAATTTTTTGTCTTCAAGTTTAAGTGTACTACGAGCCCCATTGTTAATCCATTAAAGGAAATTATTTGTAAATTTCGGCAAGTGGAGCAATGAATGGAATAGGTAGACGGTTGAAATCATTGTATATATTGCTTCTATATAGTCTAAGAAACATATATGCAAAGCATCCAAACAGTACAATTCGCCAATTTCTGGTTCTTCAAGTTTAAGTGAACAATGAGCCCCATTGTTAATCCTTTATCGGATATTATTTGTAACTTTCGACAAGTAGAACAATGAATGGAACAGGTAGACGGTTGAAATCTTTGTATATGTTGCTTATATATAGTCTAAGAAACCTATATGCAAAGCATCTAAAAAGTAACAATCGCCAATTTTTTGTCTTCAAGTTTAAGTGTACTACGAGCCCCATTGTTAATCCATTAAAGGAAATTATTTGTAAATTTCGGCAAGTGGAACAATGAATGGAATAGGTAGACGGTTGAAATCATTGTATATATTGCTTCTATATAGTCTAAGAAACATATATGCAAAGCATCCAAACAACACCATTCGCCAATTTATTGTTCTTCAAGTTTAAGTGAACTACGAGCCCCATTGGTAATGCTTTAAAGGAAATTATTTGTAAATTCCGACAAGTAGAACAATGATTGGAACACGTAGACGGTTGAGATCTCTGTATATGTTGCTTCTATATAGTCTAAGAAACATATATGCAAATCATCCACACAGTACCATTCGCCAATTTTTTGTTCTTCAAGTTTAAGTGAACTACGAGCCCCATTGTTAATACTTTAAAGGAAATTATTTGTAAATTTCGTCAAGTAGAACAATGAATGGAACAGGTAGACGGTTGAAATCTTTGTATATATTGCTTCTATATAGTCTAAGAAACATATATGCAAAGCATCCAAACAGTACCATTCGCCAATTTTTTGTTCTTCAAGTTTAAGTGAACTACGAGCCCCATTGTTAATGCTTTAAAGGAAATTATTCGTAAATTTCGACAAGTAGAACAATGATTGGAACACGTAGACGGTTGAAATATTTGTATATGTTGCTTCTATATAGTCTAAGAAACATATATGCAAAGCATCCAAACAGTACAATTCGCCAATTTTTTGTTCTTCAAGTTTAAGTGAACAATGAGCCCCAATGGTTAATCCTTTATCGGAAATTATTTCTAAATTTCGACAAGTAGAACAATGAATGGAACAGGTAGGCGGGTGAAATCTTTGTATATATTGCTTCCATATAGTCTAAGAAACATATATCCAAAGCATCCAAACAGTACCAATAGCCAATTTTTTGTTCTTCAAGTTTAAGTGAATTACGAGCCCCATTGTTTATCCTTTAACGGAAATTATTTGTAACTTTCGACAAGTAGAACAATGATTGGAACACGTAGACAGTTGAAATCTTTGTATATGTTGCTTCTATATAGTCTAAGAAACATATATGCAAAGCATCCAAACAGTACAATTCGCCAATTTTTTGATCTTCAAGTTTAAGTGAACTACGAGCCCCATTGTTAATACTTTAAAGGAAATTATTTGTAAATTTCGTCAAGTAGAACAATGAATGGAACAGGTAGACGGTTGAAATCTTTGTATATATTGCTTCTATATAGTCTAAGAAACATATATGCAAAGCATCCAAACAGTACCATTCGCCAATTTTTTGTTCTTCAAGTTTAAGTGAACTACGAGCCCCATTGTTAATGCTTTAAAGGAAATTATTCGTAAATTTCGACAAGTAGAACAATGAATGGAACAGGTAGACGGTTGAAATCTTTGTATATATTGCGTCTATATAGTCTAAGAAACATATATGCAAAGCATCCAAACAGTACCATTCGCCAATTTTTTGTTCTTCAAGTTTAAGTGAACAATGAGCCCCAATGGTTAATCCTTTATCGGAAATTATTTGTAACTTTCGACAAGTAGAACAATGAATGGAACAGGTAGACGGTTGAAATCTTTGTATATATTGCGTCTATATAGTCTAAGAAACATACATGCAAAGCATCCAAACAGTACCATTCGCCAATTTTTTGTTCTTCAAGTTTAAGTGAACAACGAGCCCCATTGATAATCATGAAACGGAAATTATTTGTAACTTTCTACAAGTAGAACAATGAATAGAACAGGTAGACGGTTGAAATCTTTGTATATGTTGCTTATATATAGTCTAAGAAACCTATATGCAAAGCATCTAAAAAGTAACAATCGTCAATTTTTTGTCTTCAAGTTTAAGTGTACTACGAGCCCCATTGTTAATCCATTAAAGGAAGTTATTTGTAAATTTCGGCAAGTGGAACAATGAATGGAATAGGTAGACGGTTGAAATCATTGTATATATTGCTTCTATATAGTCTAAGAAACATATATGCAAAGCATCCAAACAGTACAATTCGCCAATTTCTGGTTCTTCAAGTTTAAGTGAACAATGAGCCCCATTGTTAATCCTTTAAAGGAAATTATTTCTAAATTCCGACAAGTAGAACAATGATTGGAACACGTAGACGGTTGAGATCTTTGTATATGTTGCTTCTATATAGTCTAAGAAACATATATGCAAAGCATTCAAACAGTACAATTCGCCAATTTTTTGATCTTCAAGTTTAAGTGAACTACGAGCCCCATTGTTAATTCTTTAAAGGAAATTATTTGTAAATTTCGACAAGTAGAACAATGAATGGAACAGGTAGACGGTTGAAATCTTTGTATATATTGCTTCTATATAGTCTATGAAACATATATGCAAAGCATCTAAAAAGTAACAATCGCCAATTTTTTGTCTTCAAGTTTAAGTGTACTACGAGCCCCATTGTTAATACTTTAAAGGAAATTATTTGTAAATTTCGACAAGTAGAACAATGAATGGAACAGGTAGACGGTTGAAATCTTTGTATATATTGCTTCTATATAGTCTATGAAACATATATGCAAAGCATCCAAACAGTTCCATTCGCCAATTTATTGTTCTTCAAGTTTAAGTGAACAAAGAGCCCCATTGTTAATCCTTTAAAGGAAATTATTTCTAAATTCCGACAAGTAGAACAATGATTGGAACACGTAGACGGTTGAGATCTTTGTATATGTTGCTTCTATATAGTCTAAGAAACATATATGCAAAGCATTCAAACAGTACAATTCGCCAATTTTTTGATCTTCAAGTTTAAGTGAACTACGAGCCCCACTGTTAATACTTTAAAGGAAATTATTTGTAAATTTCGACAAGTAGAACAATGAATGGAACAGGTAGACGGTTGAAATCTTTGTATATATTGCTTCTATATAGTCTATGAAACATATATGCAAAGCATCCAAACAGTTCCATTCGCCAATTTATTGTTCTTCAAGTTTAAGTGAACAAAGAGCCCCATTGTTAATCCATTAAAGGAAATTATTTGTAAATTTCGGCAAGTGGAGCAATGAATGGAATAGGGAGACGGTTGAAATCATTGTATATATTGCTTCTATATAGTCTAAGAAACATATATGCAAAGCATCCAAACAGTACAATTCGCCAATATCTGGTTCTTCAAGTTTAAGTGAACAATGAGCCCCATTGTTAATCCTTTATCGGATATTATTTGTAACTTTCGACAAGTAGAACAATGAATGGAACAGGTAGACGGTTGAAATCTTTGTATATGTTGCTTATATATAGTCTAAGAAACCTATATGCAAAGCATCTAAAAAGTAACAATCGCCAATTTTTTGTCTTCAAGTTTAAGTGTACTACGAGCCCCATTGTTAATCCATTAAAGGAAATTATTTGTAAATTTCGGCAAGTGGAACAATGAATGGAATAGGTAGACGGTTGAAATCATTGTATATATTGCTTCTATATAGTCTAAGAAACATATATGCAAAGCATCCAAACAACACCATTCGCCAATTTATTGTTCTTCAAGTTTAAGTGAACTACGAGCCCCATTGGTAATGCTTTAAAGGAAATTATTTGTAAATTCCGACAAGTAGAACAATGATTGGAACACGTAGACGGTTGAGATCTTTGTATATGTTGCTTCTATATAGTCTAAGAAACATATATGCAAAGCATCCAAACAGTACAATTCGCCAATTTTTTGATCTTCAAGTTTAAGTGAACTACGAGCCCCATTGTTAATACTTTAAAGGAAATTATTTGTAAATTTCGTCAAGTAGAACAATGAATGGAACAGGTAGACGGTTGAAATCTTTGTATATATTGCTTCTATATAGTCTAAGAAACATATATGCAAAGCATCCAAACAGTACAATTCGCCAATTTTTTGATCTTCAAGTTTAAGTGAACTACGAGCCCCATTGTTAATACTTTAAAGGAAATTATTTGTAAATTTCGTCAAGTAGAACAATGAATGGAACAGGTAGACGGTTGAAATCTTTGTATATATTGCTTCTATATAGTCTAAGAAACATATATGCAAAGCATCCAAACAGTACCATTCGCCAATTTTTTGTTCTTCAAGTTTAAGTGAACTACGAGCCCCATTGTTAATGCTTTAAAGGAAATTATTCGTAAATTTCGACAAGTAGAACAATGATTGGAACACGTAGACGGTTGAAATATTTGTATATGTTGCTTCTATATAGTCTAAGAAACATATATGCAAAGCATTCAAACAGTACAATTCGCCAATTTTTTGATCTTCAAGTTTAAGTGAACTACGAGCCCCATTGTTAATACTTTAAAGGAAATTATTTGTAAATTTCGACAAGTAGAACAATGAATGGAACAGGTAGACGGTTGAAATCTTTGTATATATTGCTTCTATATAGTCTATGAAACATATATGCAAAGCATCCAAACAGTTCCATTCGCCAATTTATTGTTCTTCAAGTTTAAGTGAACAAAGAGCCCCATTGTTAATCCTTTAAAGGAAATTATTTCTAAATTTCGACAAGTAGAACAGTGATTGGAACACGTAGAAGGTTGAAATCTTTGTATATATTGCTTCCATATAGTCTAAGAAACATATATGCAAAGCATCCAAACAGTACCATTCGCCAATTTATTGTTCTTCAAGTTTAAGTGAACAATGAGCCCCATTGTTAATCCTTTATCGGAAATTATTTGTAACTTTCTACAAGTAGAACAATGAATAGTACAGGTAGAGGTTGAAATCATTGTATATATTGCTTCTATATAGTCTAAGAAACATATCTGCAAATCATCCAAACAGTACAATTTGCCAATTATTTGATCTTCAAGTTTAAGTGAACTACGAGCCCCATTGTTAATACTTTAAGGGAAATAATTTGTAACTTGCGACAAGTAGAACAATGAATGGAACAGGTAGACGGTTGAAATCAATGTATATATTGCTTCAATATAGTCTAAGAAACATACATGCAAAGCATCCAAACAGTACCATTCGCCAATTTTTTGTTCTTCAAGTTTAAGTGAACAATGAGCCCCATTGTTATTCCTTTATCGGAAATTATTTGTAACTTTCAATAAGTAGAACAATGAATGGAACAGGTAGACGGTTGAAATCTTTGTATATATTGCTTCTATATAGTCTAAGAAACATATATGCAAAGCATCCAAACAGTACCATTCGCCAATTTTTTGTTCTTCAAGTTTAAGTGAACAATGAGCCCCAATGGTTAATCCTTTATCGGAAATTATTTGTAACTTTCGACAAGTAGAACAATGAATGGAACAGGTAGACGGTTGAAATCTTTGTATATATTGCGTCTATATAGTCTAAGAAACATACATGCAAAGCATCCAAACAGTACCATTCGCCAATTTTTTGTTCTTCAAGTTTAAGTGAACAACGAGCCCCATTGATAATCATGAAACGGAAATTATTTGTAACTTTCTACAAGTAGAACAATGAATAGAACAGGTAGACGGTTGAAATCTTTGTATATGTTGCTTATATATAGTCTAAGAAACCTATATGCAAAGCATCTAAAAAGTAACAATCGTCAATTTTTTGTCTTCAAGTTTAAGTGTACTACGAGCCCCATTGTTAATCCATTAAAGGAAGTTATTTGTAAATTTCGGCAAGTGGGACAATGAATGGAATAGGTAGACGGTTGAAATCATTGTATATATTGCTTCTATATAGTCTAAGAAACATATATGCAAAGCATCCAAACAGTACAATTCGCCAATTTCTGGTTCTTCAAGTTTAAGTGAACAATGAGCCCCATTGTTAATCCTTTATCGGATATTATTTGTAACTTTCGACAAGTAGAACAATGAATGGAACAGGTAGACGGTTGAAATCTTTGTATATATTGCTTCTATATAGTCAAAGAAACATATATGCAAAGCATCCAAACAGTACCATTCGCCAATTTTTTGTTCTTCAAGTTTAAGTGAACAATGAGCCCCAATGGTTAATCCTTTATCGGAAATTATTTGTAACTTTCGACAAGTAGAACAATGAATGGAACAGGTAGACGGTTGAAATCTTTGTATATATTACTTCTATATAGTCTAAGAAACATATATGCAAAGCATCCAAACAGTACAATTCGCCAATTTTTTGTTCTTCAAGTTTAAGTGAACAATGAGCCCCAATGGTTAATCCTTTATCGGAAATTATTTCTAAATTTCGACAAGTAGAACAATGAATGGAACAGGTAGGCGGGTGAAATCTTTGTATATATTGCTTCCATATAGTCTAAGAAACATATATGCAAAGCATCCAAACAGTACCAATCGCCAATTTTTTGTTCTTCAAGTTTAAGTGAATTACGAGCCCCATTGTTTATCCTTTAACGGAAATTATTTGTAACTTTCGACAAGTAGAACAATGATTGGAACACGTAGACAGTTGAAATCTTTGTATATGTTGCTTCTATATAGTCTAAGAAACATATATGCAAAGCATCCAAACAGTACAATTCGCCAATTTTTTGATCTTCAAGTTTTTAGTGAACTACGAGCCCCATTGTTAATACTTTAAAGGAAATTATTTGTAAATTTCGACAAGTAGAACAATGATTGGAACACGTAGACGGTTGAAATCTTTGTATATGTTGCTTCTATATAGTCTAAGAAACATATATGCAAAGCATTCAAACAGTACAATTCGCCAATTTTTTGATCTTCAAGTTTAAGTGAACTACGAGCCCCATTGGTAATGCTTTAAAGGAAATTATTTGTAAATTCCGACAAGTAGAACAATGATTGGAACACGTAGACGGTTGAGATCTTTGTATATGTTGCTTCTATATAGTCTAAGAAACATATATGCAAATCATCCACACAGTACCATTCGCCAATTTTTTGTTCTTCAAGTTTAAGTGAACAATGAACCCCATTGTTAATCCTTTATCGGATATTATTTGTAACTTTCGACAAGTAGAACAATGAATGGAACAGGTAGACGGTTGAAATCTTTGTATATATTGCTTCTATATAGTCAAAGAAACATATATGCGAAGCATCCAAACAGTACCATTCGCCAATTTTTTGTTCTTCAAGTTTAAGTGAACAATGAGCCCCAATGGTTAATCCTTTATCGGAAATTATTTGTAACTTTCTACAAGTAGAACAATGAATAGTACAGGTAGACGGGTGAAATCTTTCTATATATTGCATCTAAATAGTCTAAGAAACATATATGCAAAGCATCCAAACAGTACAATACGCCAATTTTTTGTTCTTCAAGTTTAAGTGAACTACGAGCCCCATTGTTAATCCTTTAAAAGAAATTATTTCTAATTTCGACAAGTAGAACAATGATTGGAACACGTAGACGGTTGAGATCTTTGTATATGTTGCTTCTATATAGTCTAAGAAACATATATGCAAATCATCCACACAGTACCATTCGCCAATTTTTTGTTCTTCAAGTTTAAGTGAACAATGAGCCCCATTGATAATCATGAAACGGAAATTATTTGTAACTTTCTACAAGTAGAACAATGAATAGAACAGGTAGACGGTTGAAATCTTTGTATATGTTGCTTATATATAGTATAAGAAACCTATATGCAAAGCATCTAAAAAGTAACAATCGCCAATTTTTTGTCTTCAAGTTTAAGTGTACTACGAGCCCCATTGTTAATCCATTAAAGGAAATTATTTGTAAATTTCGGCAAGTGGAACAATGAATGGAATAGGTAGACGGTTGAAATCATTGTATATATTGCTTCTATATAGTCTAAGAAACATATATGCAAAGCATCCAAACAGTACAATTCGCCAATTTCTGGTTCTTCAAGTTTAAGTGAACTACGAGCCCCATTGTTAATACTTTAAAGGAAATTATTTGTAAATTTCGACAAGTAGAACAATGAATGGAACAGGTAGACGGTTGAAATCTTTGTATATATTGCTTCTATATAGTCTAAGAAACATATATGCAAAGCATCCAAACAGTACCATTCGCCAATTTTTTGTTCTTCAAGTTTAAGTGAACTACGAGCCCCATTGTTAATGCTTTAAAGGAAATTATTCGTAAATTTCGACAAGTAGAACAATGATTGGAACACGTAGACGGTTGAAATCTTTGTATATGTTGCTTCTATATAGTCTAAGAAACATATATGCAAAGCATTCAAACAGTACAATTCGCCAATTTTTTGATCTTCAAGTTTAAGTGAACTACGAGCCCCATTGTTAATACTTTAAAGGAAATTATTTGTAAATTTCGACAAGTAGAACAATGAATGGAACAGGTAGACGGTTGAAATCTTTGTATATATTGCTTCTATATAGTCTATGAAACATATATGCAAAGCATCCAAACAGTTCCATTCGCCAATTTATTGTTCTTCAAGTTTAAGTGAACAAAGAGCCCCATTGTTAATCCTTTAAAGGAAATTACTTCTAAATTTCGACAAGTAGAACAGTGATTGGAACACGTAGACGGTTGAAATCTTTGTATATATTGCTTCCATATAGTCTAAAAAACATATATGCAAAGCATCCAAACAGTACCATTCGCCAATTTATTGTTCTTCAAGTTTAAGTGAACAATGAGCCCCATTGTTAATCCTTTATCGGAAATTATTTGTAACTTTCTACAAGTAGAACAATGAATAGTACAGGTAGACGGTTGAAATCATTGTATATATTGCTTCTATATAGTCTAAGAAACATATCTGCAAATCATCCAAACAGTACAATTTGCCAATTATTTGATCTTCAAGTTTAAGTGAACTACGAGCCCCATTGTTAATAGTTTAAGGGAAATAATTTGTAACTTGCGACAAGTAGAACAATGAATGGAACAGGTAGACGGTTGAAATCAATGTATATATTGCTTCAATATAGTCTAAGAAACATACATGCAAAGCATCCAAACAGTACCATTCGCCAATTTTTTGTTCTTCAAGTTTAAGTGAACAACGAGCCCCATTGTTATTCCTTTATCGGAAATTATTTGTAACTTTCAATAAGTAGAACAATGAATGGAACAGGTAGACGGTTGAAATCTTTGTATATATTGCTTCTATATAGTCTAAGAAACATATATGCAAAGCATCCAAACAGTACCATTCGCCAATTTTTTGTTCTTCAAGTTTAAGTGAACAATGAGCCCCAATGGTTAATCCTTTATCGGAAATTATTTGTAACTTTCGACAAGTAGAACAATGAATGGAACAGGTAGACGGTTGAAATCTTTGTATATATTGCGTCTATATAGTCTAAGAAACATACATGCAAAGCATCCAAACAGTACCATTCGCCAATTTTTTGTTCTTCAAGTTTAAGTGAACAACGAGCCCCATTGATAATCATGAAACGGAAATTATTTGTAACTTTCTACAAGTAGAACAATGAATAGAACAGGTAGACGGTTGAAATCTTTGTATATGTTGCTTATATATAGTCTAAGAAACCTATATGCAAAGCATCTAAAAAGTAACAATCGTCAATTTTTTGTCTTCAAGTTTAAGTGTACTACGAGCCCCATTGTTAATCCATTAAAGGAAATTATTTGTAAATTTCGGCAAGTGGAACAATGAATGGAATAGGTAGACGGTTGAAATCATTGTATATATTGCTTCTATATAGTCTATGAAACATATATGCAAAGCATCCAAACAGTACAATTCGCCAATTTCTGGTTCTTCAAGTTTAAGTGAACAATGAGCCCCATTGTTAATCCTTTATCGGATATTATTTGTAACTTTCGACAAGTAGAACAATGAATGGAACAGGTAGACGGTTGAAATCTTTGTATATATTGCTTCTATATAGTCAAAGAAACATATATGCAAAGCATCCAAACAGTACCATTCGCCAATTTTTTGTTCTTCAAGTTTAAGTGAACAATGAGCCCCAATGGTTAATCCTTTATCGGAAATTATTTGTAACTTTCGACAAGTAGAACAATGAATGGAACAGGTAGACGGTTGAAATCTTTGTATATATTACTTCTATATAGTCTAAGAAACATATATGCAAAGCATCCAAACAACACCATTCGCTAATTTATTGTTCTTCAAGTTTAAGTGAACTACGAGCCCCATTGGTAATGCTTTAAAGGAAATTATTTGTAAATTCCGACAAGTAGAACAATGATTGGAACACGTAGACGGTTGAGATCTTTGTATATGTTGCTTCTATATAGTCTAAGAAACATATATGCAAATCATCCACACAGTACCATTCGCCAATTTTTTGTTCTTCAAGTTTAAGTGAACAATGAGCCCCATTGTTAATCCTTTATCGGATATTATTTGTAACTTTCGACAAGTAGAACAATGAATGGAACAGGTAGACGGTTGAAATCTTTGTATATATTGCTTCTATATAGTCAAAGAAACATATATGCAAAGCATCCAAACAGTACCATTCGCCAATTTTTTGTTCTTCAAGTTTAAGTGAACAATGAGCCCCAATGGTTAATCCTTTATCGGAAATTATTTGTAACTTTCTACAAGTAGAACAATGAATAGTACAGGTAGACGGGTGAAATCTTTCTATATATTGCATCTAAATAGTCTAAGAAACATATATGCAAAGCATCCAAACAGTACAATACGCCAATTTTTTTTCTTCAAGTTTAAGTGAACTACGAGCCCCATTGTTAATCCTTTAAAAGAAATTATTTGTAAATTTCGACAAGTAGAACAATGATTGGAACACGTAGACGGTTGAGATCTTTGTATATGTTGCTTCTATATAGTCTAAGAAACATATATGCAAATCATCCACACAGTACCATTCGCCAATTTTTTGTTCTTCAAGTTTAAGTGAACAATGAGCCCCATTGTTAATCCTTTTTCGGCTATTATTTGTAACTTTCGACAAGTAGAACAATGAATGGAACAGGTAGACGGTTGAAATCTTTGTATATATTGCTTCTATATAGTCTAAGAAACATATATGCAAAGCATCCAAACAGTACAATTCGCCAATTTTTTGTTCTTCAAGTTTAAGTGAACAATGAGCCCCATTGTTAATTCTTTATCGGAAATTATTTGTAACTTTCGACAAGTAGTACAATGAATGGAACAGGTAGACGGTTGAAATCTTTGTATATATTACTTCCATATAGTCTAAGAAACATATATGCAAATCATCCAAACAGTACCATTCGCCAATTTTTTGTTCTTCAAGTTTAAGTGAACAATGAGCCCCATTGTTAATCCTTTTTCGGAAATTATTTGTAACTTTCGACAAGTAGTACAATGAATGGAACAGGTAGACGGTTGAAATCTTTGTATATATTGCTTCTATATAGTCTAAGAAACATATATGCAAAGCATCCAAACAGTACAATTCGCCAATTTTTTGTTCTTCAAGTTTAAGTGAACAACGAGCCGCATTGATAATCATGAAACGGAAATTATTTGTAAATTTCAACATGTAGAACAATGATTGGAACACGTAGACGGTTGAAATCTTTGTATATATTGCTTCCATATAGTATAAGGAACATATATGCAATGCATCCAAACAGTACCATTCGCCAATTTTTTGTTCTTCAAGTTTAGGTGAACAATGAGCCCCATTGTTAATCCTTTATCGGAAATTATTTGTAACTTTCGACAAGTAGTACAATGAATGGAACAGGTAGACGGTTGAAATCTTTGTATTTATTACTTCCATATAGTCTAAGAAACATATATGCAAATCATCCAAACAGTACCATTCGCCAATTTTTTTTCTTCAAGTTTAAGTGAACAATGAGCCCCATTGTTAATCCTTTTTCGGAAATTATTTGTAACTTTCGACAAGTAGTACAATGAATGGAACAGGTAGACGGTTGAAATCTTTGTATATATTGCTTCTATATAATCTAAGAAACATATATGCAAAGCATCCAAACAGTACCATTCGCCAATTTTTTGTTCTTCAAGTTTAAGTGAACTACGAGCCACATTGTTAATACTTTAACGGAAATTATTTGTAACTGCGAGAAGTAGAACAATGAATGGAACAGGTAGACGGTTGAAATCTTTGTATATATTGCTTCTATATAATCTAAGAAACATATATGCAAAGCATCTAAACAGTAACAATCGCCAATTTTTTGATCTTCAAGTTTAAGTGAACAGCGAGCGCCATTGATAATCATGAAATGGAAATTATTTGTAAATTTCTACAAGTAGAACAATGAATAGTACAGGTAGACGGGTGAAATCTTTCTATATATTGCTTCTAAATAGTCTAAGAAACATATATGCAAAGCATCCAAACAGTACCATTCGCCAATTTTTTGTTCTTCATGTTTAAGTAAACTACGATCCCCATTGTTAATCCCTTAACGGAAATTATTTGTAACTTTCGACAAGTAGTACAATGAATGGTACAGGTAGACGGTTGAAATCATTGTATATATTGCTTCTATATAGTCTAAGAAACATATATGCAAATCATCCAAACAGTACCATTCGCCAATTTTTTGTTCTTCAAGTTTAAGTGAACGACGAGCCCCATTGTTAATCCTTTATCGGAAATTATTTGTAATTTTCGACAAGTAGAACAATGAATGGAACAGGTAGACGGTTGAAATCTTTGTAAATATTGCTTCTATATAGTATAAGAAACATATATGCAAAGCATCCAAACAGTACAATTCGCCAAATTTTTGTTCTTCAAGTTTAAGTGAACAATGAGCCCCATTGTTAATCCTTTAAAGGCAATTATTTGTAACTTTCGACAAGTAGAACAATGAATGGAACTGGTAGACTGTTGAAATCATTGTATATATTGCTTCTATATAGTCTAAGAAACATATATGCAAAGCATCCAAACAGTACAATTCGCCAATTTATTGTTCTTCAAGTTTAAGTGAACAACGAGCCCCATTGTTAATCCTTTAAAGGAAATTATTTGTAACTTTCGACAAGTAGAACAATGAATGGAACAGGTAGACGGTTGAAATCATTGTATATATTGCTTCTATATAGTCTAAGAAACATATATGCAAAGCATCCAAACAGTACAATTCGACAATTTTTTGTTCTTCAAGTTTAGTGAACAATGAGCCCCAATGGTTAATCCTTTATCGGAAATTATTTGTAATTTTCGACAAGTAGAACAATGAATGGAACAGGTAGACGGTTGAAATCATTGTATATATTGCTTCTATATAGTCTAAGAAACATATATGCAAAGCATCCAAACAGTACAATACGACAATTTTTTGCTCTTCAAGTTTAAGTGAACTACGAGCCCCATTGTTAATCCTTTAAAGGAAATTATTTGTAAATTTCGGCAAGTAGAACAATGAATGGAATAGGTAGACGGTTGAAATCATTCTATATATTGCTTCTAAATAGTCTAAGAAACATATATGCAAAGCATCCAAACAGTACCATTCGCCAATTTTTTGTTCTTCAAGTTTAAGTAAACTACGATCCCCATTGTTAATCCCTTAACGGAAATTATTTGTAACTTTCGACAAGTAGTACAATGAATGGAACAGGTAGACGGTTGAAATCATTGTATATATTGCTTCTATATAGTCTAAGAAACATATATGCAAAGCATCCAAACAGTACAATTCGACAATTTTTTGTTCTTCAAGTTTAGTCAACAATGAGCCCCAATGGTTAATCCTTTATCGGAAATTATTTGTAATTTTCGACAAGTAGAACAATGAATGGAACAGGTAGACGGTTGAAATCTTTGTAAATATTGCTTCTATATAGTATAAGAAACATATATGCAAAGCATCCAAACAGTACAATTCGCCAATTTTTTGTTCTTCAAGTTTAAGTGAACAATGAGCCCCATTGTTAATCCTTTAAAGGAAATTATTTGTAACTTGCGAGAAGTAGAACAATGAATGGAACTGGTAGACTCTTGAAATCAATGTATATATTGCTTCTATATAGTCTAAGAAACATATATGCAAAGCATCCAAACAGTACCATTCGCCAATTTTTTGTTCTTCAAGTTTAAGTGAACGACGAGCCCCATTGTTAATCCTTTATCGGAAATTATTTGTAATTTTCGACAAGTAGAACAATGAATGGAACAGGTAGACGGTTGAAATCTTTGTAAATATTGCTTCTATATAGTATAAGAAACATATATGCAAAGCATCCAAACAGTACAATTCGCCAATTTTTTGTTCTTCAAGTTTAAGTGAACAATGAGCCCCATTGTTAATCCTTTAAAGGCAATTATTTGTAACTTTCGACAAGTAGAACAATGAATGGAACTGGTAGACTGTTGAAATCATTGTATATATTGCTTCTATATAGTCTAAGAAACATTTATGCAAAGCATCCAAACAGTACAATTCGCCAATTTTTTGTTCTTCAAGTTTAAGTAAACTACGATCCCCATTGTTAATCCCTTAATGGAAATTATTTGTAACTTTCGACAAGTAGAACAGTGAATGGAACAGGTAGACGGTTGAAATCTTTGTATATATTGCTTCAATATAGTATAAGAAACATATATGCAAAGCATCCAAACAGTACAATTCGCCAATTTATTGTTCTTCAAGTTTAAGTGAACAACGAGCCCCATTGTTAATCCTTTAAAGGAAATTATTTGTAACTTTCGACAAGTAGAACAATGAATGGAACAGGTAGACGGTTGAAATCATTGTATATATTGCTTCTATATAGTCTAAGAAACATATATGCAAAGCATCCAAACAGTACAATTCGACAATTTTTTGTTCTTCAAGTTTAGTGAACAATGAGCCCCAATGGTTAATCCTTTATCGGAAATTATTTGTAATTTTCGACAAGTAGAACAATGAATGGAACAGGTAGACGGTTGAAATCATTGTATATATTGCTTCTATATAGTCTAAGAAACATATATGCAAAGCATCCAAACAGTACAATACGACAATTTTTTGCTCTTCAAATTTAAGTGAACTACGAGCCCCATTGTTAATCCTTTAAAGGAAATTATTTGTAAATTTCGGCAAGTAGAACAATGAATGGAATAGGTAGACGGTTGAAATCTTTGTATATATTGCTTCCATATAGTCTAAGAAACATGTACGCAAAGCATCCAAACAGTACAATTCGCCAATTTTTTGTTCTTCAAGTTTAAGTGAACAATGAGCCCCATTGTTAATCCATTATCGGAAATTATTTGTAATTTTCGACAAGTAGAACAGTGAATGGAACAGGTAGACGATTGAAATCTTTGTATATATTGCTTCTATATAGTAAAAGAAACATATATGCAAAGCATCCAAACAGTACAATTCGCCAATTTTTTGTTCTTCAAGTTTAAGTGAACAATGAGCCCCAATGGTTAATCCGTTATCGGAAATTATTTGTAACTTTCGACAAGAAGAACAATGAATCGAAAAGGTAGACGGTTGAAATCTTTGTATCTATTGCTTCTATATAGTCTATGAAACATATATGCAAAGCATCCAAACAGTACCATTCGCCAATTGTTTGTTCTTCAAGTTTAAGTGAACAATGAGCCCCAATGGTTAATCCGTTATCGGAAATTATTTGTAACTTTCGACAAGAAGAACAATGAATGGAAAAGGTAGACGGTTGAAATCTTTGTATCTATTGCTTCTATATAGTCTAAGAAACATATATGCAAAGCATCCAAACAGTACCATTCGCCAATTTTTTGTTCTTCAAGATTAAGTGAACAATGAGCCCCAATGGTTAATCCTTTATCGGAAATTATTTGTAATTTTCGACAAGTAGAACAATGAATGGAACAGGTAGACGGTTGGAATATTTGTATATATTGCTTCTATATAATATAAGAAACATATATACAAAGCATCCAAATAGTACCATTCGCCAATTTTTTGTACTTCAAGTTTAAGTGAACAACGAGCCCCATTGTTAATCCTTTAAAGGAAATTATTTGTAATTTTCGACAAGTAGAACAATGATTGGAACACGTAGACGGTTGAAATCTTTGTATATATTGCTTCCATATAGTCTAAGTAACATGTACGCAAAGCATCCAAACAGTACCATTCGCCAATTTTTTGTTCTTCAAGTTTAAGTGAACAATGAGCCCCAATGGTTAATCCTTTATCGGAAATTATTTGTAACTTTCGACAAGTAGAACAATGAATGGAACAGGTAGACGGTTGAAATCTTTGTATATATTACTTCTATATAGTCTAAGAAACATATATGCAAAGCATCCAAACAACACCATTCGCCAATTTATTGTTCTTCAAGTTTAAGTGAACTACGAGCCCCATTGGTAATGCTTTAAAGGAAATTATTTGTAAATTCCGACAAGTAGAACAATGATTGGAACACGTAGACGGTTGAGATCTTTGTATATGTTGCTTCTATATAGTCTAAGAAACATATATGCAAATCATCCACACAGTACCATTCGCCAATTTTTTGTTCTTCAAGTTTAAGTGAACAATGAGCCCCATTGTTAATCCTTTATCGGATATTATTTGTAACTTTCGACAAGTAGAACAATGAATGGAACAGGTAGACGGTTGAAATCTTTGTATATATTGCTTCTATATAGTCAAAGAAACATATATGCAAAGCATCCAAACAGTACCATTCGCCAATTTTTTGTTCTTCAAGTTTAAGTGAACAATGAGCCCCAATGGTTAATCCTTTATCGGAAACTATTTGTAACTTTCTACAAGTAGAACAATGAATAGTACAGGTAGACGGGTGAAATCTTTCTATATATTGCATCTAAATAGTCTAAGAAACATATATGCAAAGCATCCAAACAGTACAATACGACAATTTTTTGTTCTTCAAGTTTAAGTGAACTACGAGCCCCATTGTTAATCCTTTAAAAGAAATTATTTCTAATTTCGACAAGTAGAACAATGATTGGAACACGTAGACGGTTGAGATCTTTGTATATGTTGCTGCTATATAGTCTAAGAAACATATATGCAAATCATCCACACAGTACCATTCGCCAATTTTTTGTTCTTCAAGTTTAAGTGAACAATGAGCCCAATTGATAATCATGAAACGTAAATTATTTGTAACTTTCTACAAGTAGAACAATGAATAGAACAGGTAGACGGTTGAAATCTTTGTATATGTTGCTTATATATAGTCTAAGAAACCTATATGCAAAGCATCTAAAAAGTAACAATCGCCAATTTTTTGTCTTCAAGTTTAAGTGTACTACGAGCCCCATTGTTAATCCATTAAAGGAAATTATTTGTAAATTTCGGCAAGTGGAACAATGAATGGAATAGGTAGACGGTTGAAATCATTGTATATATTGCTTCTATATAGTCTAAGAAACATATATGCAAAGCATACAAACAACACCATTCGCCAATTTATTGTTCTTCAAGTTTAAGTGAACTACGAGCCCCATTGGTAATGCTTTAAAGGAAATTATTTGTAAATTCCGACAAGTAGAACAATGATTGGAACACGTAGACGGTTGAGATCTTTGTATATGTTGCTTCTATATAGTCCAAGAAACATATATGCAAATCATCCACACAGTACCATTCGCCAACTTTTTGTTCTTCAAGTTTAAGTGAACAATGAGCCCCATTGTTAATCCTTTATCGGATATTATTTGTAACTTTCGACAAGTAGAACAATGAATGGAACAGTTAGACGGTTGAAATCTTTGTATATATTACTTCTATATAGTCTAAGAAACATATATGCAAAGCATCCAAACAATACCATTCGCCAATTTATTGTTCTTCAAGTTTAATTGAACTACGAGCCCCATTGTTAATGCTTTAAAGGAAATTATTTGTAAAGTTCGACAAGTAGAACAATGATTGGAACACGTAGACGGTTGAGATCTTTGTATATGTTGCTTCTATATAGTCTAAGAAACATATATGCAAAGCATCCAAACAGTACCATTCGCCAATTTTTTGTTCTTCAAGTTTAAGTGAACAATGAGCCCCAATGGTTAATCCTTTATCGGAAATTATTTGTAACTTTCGACAAGTAGAACAATGAATGGAACAGGTAGACGGTTGAAATCTATGTATATATTGCTTCTATATAGTCTATGAAACATATATGCAAAGCATCCAAACAGTACAATTCGCCAATTTTTTGTTCTTCAAGTTTAAGTGAACAATGAGCCCCAATGGTTAATCCTTTATCGGAAATTATTTCTAAATTTCGACAAGTAGAACAATGAATGGAACAGGTAGGCGGGTGAAATCTTTGTATATATTGCTTCCATATAGTCTAAGAAACATATATGCAAAGCATCCAAACAGTACCAATCGCCAATTTTTTGTTCTTCAAGTTTAAGTGAATTACGAGCCCCATTGTTTATCCTTTAACGGAAATTATTTGTAACTTTCGACAAGTAGAACAATGATTGGAACACGTAGACAGTTGAAATCTTTGTATATGTTGCTTCTATATAGTCTAAGAAACATATATGCAAAGCATCCAAACAGTACCATTCGCCAATTTTTTGTTCTTCAAGTTTAAGTGAACAATGAGCCCCAATGGTTAATCCTTTATCGGAAATTATTTGTAACTTTCTACAAGTAGAACAATGAATAGTACAGGTAGACGGGTGAAATCTTTCTATATATTGCATCTAAATAGTCTAAGAAACATATATGCAAAGCATCCAAACAGTACAATACGACAATTTTTTGTTCTTCAAGTTTAAGTGAACTACGAGCCCCATTGTTAATCCTTTAAAAGAAATTATTTCTAATTTCGACAAGTAGAACAATGATTGGAACACGTAGACGGTTGAGATCTTTGTATATGTTGCTTCTATATAGTCTAAGAAACATATAAGCAAATCATCCACACAGTACCATTCGCCAATTTTTTGTTCTTCAAGTTTAAGTGAACAATGAGCCCAATTGATAATCATGAAACGGATATTATGTGTAACTTTCTACAAGTAGAACAATGAATAGAACAGGTAGACGGTTGAAATCTTTGTATATGTTGCTTATGTATAGTCTAAGAAACCTATATGCAAAGCATCTAAAAAGTAACAATCGCCAATTTTTTGTCTTCAAGTTTAAGTGTACTACGAGCCCCATTGTTAATCCATTAAAGGAAATTATTTGTAAATTTCGGCAAGTGGAGCAATGAATGGAATAGGTAGACGGTTGAAATCATTGTATATATTGCTTCTATATAGTCTAAGAAACATATATGCAAAGCATCCAAACAGTACAATTCGCCAATTTCTGGTTCTTCAAGTTTAAGTGAACAATGAGCCCCATTGTTAATCCTTTATCGGATATTATTTGTAACTTTCGACAAGTAGAACAATGAATGGAACAGGTAGACGGTTGAAATCTTTGTATATGTTGCTTATATATAGTCTAAGAAACCTATATGCAAAGCATCTAAAAAGTAACAATCGCCAATTTTTTGTCTTCAAGTTTAAGTGTACTACGAGCCCCATTGTTAATCCATTAAAGGAAATTATTTGTAAATTTCGGCAAGTGGAACAATGAATGGAATAGGTAGACGGTTGAAATCATTGTATATATTGCTTCTATATAGTCTAAGAAACATATATGCAAAGCATCCAAACAACACCATTCGCCAATTTATTGTTCTTCAAGTTTAAGTGAACTACGAGCCCCATTGGTAATGCTTTAAAGGAAATTATTTGTAAATTCCGACAAGTAGAACAATGATTGGAACACGTAGACGGTTGAGATCTCTGTATATGTTGCTTCTATATAGTCTAAGAAACATATATGCAAATCATCCACACAGTACCATTCGCCAATTTTTTGTTCTTCAAGTTTAAGTGAACTACGAGCCCCATTGTTAATACTTTAAAGGAAATTATTTGTAAATTTCGTCAAGTAGAACAATGAATGGAACAGGTAGACGGTTGAAATCTTTGTATATATTGCTTCTATATAGTCTAAGAAACATATATGCAAAGCATCCAAACAGTACCATTCGCCAATTTTTTGTTCTTCAAGTTTAAGTGAACTACGAGCCCCATTGTTAATGCTTTAAAGGAAATTATTCGTAAATTTCGACAAGTAGAACAATGATTGGAACACGTAGACGGTTGAAATATTTGTATATGTTGCTTCTATATAGTCTAAGAAACATATATGCAAAGCATCCAAACAGTACAATTCGCCAATTTTTTGTTCTTCAAGTTTAAGTGAACAATGAGCCCCAATGGTTAATCCTTTATCGGAAATTATTTCTAAATTTCGACAAGTAGAACAATGAATGGAACAGGTAGGCGGGTGAAATCTTTGTATATATTGCTTCCATATAGTCTAAGAAACATATATCCAAAGCATCCAAACAGTACCAATAGCCAATTTTTTGTTCTTCAAGTTTAAGTGAATTACGAGCCCCATTGTTTATCCTTTAACGGAAATTATTTGTAACTTTCGACAAGTAGAACAATGATTGGAACACGTAGACAGTTGAAATCTTTGTATATGTTGCTTCTATATAGTCTAAGAAACATATATGCAAAGCATCCAAACAGTACAATTCGCCAATTTTTTGATCTTCAAGTTTAAGTGAACTACGAGCCCCATTGTTAATACTTTAAAGGAAATTATTTGTAAATTTCGTCAAGTAGAACAATGAATGGAACAGGTAGACGGTTGAAATCTTTGTATATATTGCTTCTATATAGTCTAAGAAACATATATGCAAAGCATCCAAACAGTACCATTCGCCAATTTTTTGTTCTTCAAGTTTAAGTGAACTACGAGCCCCATTGTTAATGCTTTAAAGGAAATTATTCGTAAATTTCGACAAGTAGAACAATGAATGGAACAGGTAGACGGTTGAAATCTTTGTATATATTGCGTCTATATAGTCTAAGAAACATATATGCAAAGCATCCAAACAGTACCATTCGCCAATTTTTTGTTCTTCAAGTTTAAGTGAACAATGAGCCCCAATGGTTAATCCTTTATCGGAAATTATTTGTAACTTTCGACAAGTAGAACAATGAATGGAACAGGTAGACGGTTGAAATCTTTGTATATATTGCGTCTATATAGTCTAAGAAACATACATGCAAAGCATCCAAACAGTACCATTCGCCAATTTTTTGTTCTTCAAGTTTAAGTGAACAACGAGCCCCATTGATAATCATGAAACGGAAATTATTTGTAACTTTCTACAAGTAGAACAATGAATAGAACAGGTAGACGGTTGAAATCTTTGTATATGTTGCTTATATATAGTCTAAGAAACCTATATGCAAAGCATCTAAAAAGTAACAATCGTCAATTTTTTGTCTTCAAGTTTAAGTGTACTACGAGCCCCATTGTTAATCCATTAAAGGAAGTTATTTGTAAATTTCGGCAAGTGGAACAATGAATGGAATAGGTAGACGGTTGAAATCATTGTATATATTGCTTCTATATAGTCTAAGAAACATATATGCAAAGCATCCAAACAGTACAATTCGCCAATTTCTGGTTCTTCAAGTTTAAGTGAACAATGAGCCCCATTGTTAATCCTTTAAAGGAAATTATTTCTAAATTCCGACAAGTAGAACAATGATTGGAACACGTAGACGGTTGAGATCTTTGTATATGTTGCTTCTATATAGTCTAAGAAACATATATGCAAAGCATTCAAACAGTACAATTCGCCAATTTTTTGATCTTCAAGTTTAAGTGAACTACGAGCCCCATTGTTAATTCTTTAAAGGAAATTATTTGTAAATTTCGACAAGTAGAACAATGAATGGAACAGGTAGACGGTTGAAATCTTTGTATATATTGCTTCTATATAGTCTATGAAACATATATGCAAAGCATCTAAAAAGTAACAATCGCCAATTTTTTGTCTTCAAGTTTAAGTGTACTACGAGCCCCATTGTTAATACTTTAAAGGAAATTATTTGTAAATTTCGACAAGTAGAACAATGAATGGAACAGGTAGACGGTTGAAATCTTTGTATATATTGCTTCTATATAGTCTATGAAACATATATGCAAAGCATCCAAACAGTTCCATTCGCCAATTTATTGTTCTTCAAGTTTAAGTGAACAAAGAGCCCCATTGTTAATCCTTTAAAGGAAATTATTTCTAAATTCCGACAAGTAGAACAATGATTGGAACACGTAGACGGTTGAGATCTTTGTATATGTTGCTTCTATATAGTCTAAGAAACATATATGCAAAGCATTCAAACAGTACAATTCGCCAATTTTTTGATCTTCAAGTTTAAGTGAACTACGAGCCCCATTGTTAATACTTTAAAGGAAATTATTTGTAAATTTCGACAAGTAGAACAATGAATGGAACAGGTAGACGGTTGAAATCTTTGTATATATTGCTTCTATATAGTCTATGAAACATATATGCAAAGCATCCAAACAGTTCCATTCGCCAATTTATTGTTCTTCAAGTTTAAGTGAACAAAGAGCCCCATTGTTAATCCATTAAAGGAAATTATTTGTAAATTTCGGCAAGTGGAGCAATGAATGGAATAGGTAGACGGTTGAAATCATTGTATATATTGCTTCTATATAGTCTAAGAAACATATATGCAAAGCATCCAAACAGTACAATTCGCCAATATCTGGTTCTTCAAGTTTAAGTGAACAATGAGCCCCATTGTTAATCCTTTATCGGATATTATTTGTAACTTTCGACAAGTAGAACAATGAATGGAACAGGTAGACGGTTGAAATCTTTGTATATGTTGCTTATATATAGTCTAAGAAACCTATATGCAAAGCATCTAAAAAGTAACAATCGCCAATTTTTTGTCTTCAAGTTTAAGTGTACTACGAGCCCCATTGTTAATCCATTAAAGGAAATTATTTGTAAATTTCGGCAAGTGGAACAATGAATGGAATAGGTAGACGGTTGAAATCATTGTATATATTGCTTCTATATAGTCTAAGAAACATATATGCAAAGCATCCAAACAACACCATTCGCCAATTTATTGTTCTTCAAGTTTAAGTGAACTACGAGCCCCATTGGTAATGCTTTAAAGGAAATTATTTGTAAATTCCGACAAGTAGAACAATGATTGGAACACGTAGACGGTTGAGATCTTTGTATATGTTGCTTCTATATAGTCTAAGAAACATATATGCAAAGCATCCAAACAGTACAATTCGCCAATTTTTTGATCTTCAAGTTTAAGTGAACTACGAGCCCCATTGTTAATACTTTAAAGGAAATTATTTGTAAATTTCGTCAAGTAGAACAATGAATGGAACAGGTAGACGGTTGAAATCTTTGTATATATTGCTTCTATATAGTCTAAGAAACATATATGCAAAGCATCCAAACAGTACAATTCGCCAATTTTTTGATCTTCAAGTTTAAGTGAACTACGAGCCCCATTGTTAATACTTTAAAGGAAATTATTTGTAAATTTCGTCAAGTAGAACAATGAATGGAACAGGTAGACGGTTGAAATCTTTGTATATATTGCTTCTATATAGTCTAAGAAACATATATGCAAAGCATCCAAACAGTACCATTCGCCAATTTTTTGTTCTTCAAGTTTAAGTGAACTACGAGCCCCATTGTTAATGCTTTAAAGGAAATTATTCGTAAATTTCGACAAGTAGAACAATGATTGGAACACGTAGACGGTTGAAATATTTGTATATGTTGCTTCTATATAGTCTAAGAAACATATATGCAAAGCATTCAAACAGTACAATTCGCCAATTTTTTGATCTTCAAGTTTAAGTGAACTACGAGCCCCATTGTTAATACTTTAAAGGAAATTATTTGTAAATTTCGACAAGTAGAACAATGAATGGAACAGGTAGACGGTTGAAATCTTTGTATATATTGCTTCTATATAGTCTATGAAACATATATGCAAAGCATCCAAACAGTTCCATTCGCCAATTTATTGTTCTTCAAGTTTAAGTGAACAAAGAGCCCCATTGTTAATCCTTTAAAGGAAATTATTTCTAAATTTCGACAAGTAGAACAGTGATTGGAACACGTAGAAGGTTGAAATCTTTGTATATATTGCTTCCATATAGTCTAAGAAACATATATGCAAAGCATCCAAACAGTACCATTCGCCAATTTATTGTTCTTCAAGTTTAAGTGAACAATGAGCCCCATTGTTAATCCTTTATCGGAAATTATTTGTAACTTTCTACAAGTAGAACAATGAATAGTACAGGTAGAGGTTGAAATCATTGTATATATTGCTTCTATATAGTCTAAGAAACATATCTGCAAATCATCCAAACAGTACAATTTGCCAATTATTTGATCTTCAAGTTTAAGTGAACTACGAGCCCCATTGTTAATACTTTAAGGGAAATAATTTGTAACTTGCGACAAGTAGAACAATGAATGGAACAGGTAGACGGTTGAAATCAATGTATATATTGCTTCAATATAGTCTAAGAAACATACATGCAAAGCATCCAAACAGTACCATTCGCCAATTTTTTGTTCTTCAAGTTTAAGTGAACAATGAGCCCCATTGTTATTCCTTTATCGGAAATTATTTGTAACTTTCAATAAGTAGAACAATGAATGGAACAGGTAGACGGTTGAAATCTTTGTATATATTGCTTCTATATAGTCTAAGAAACATATATGCAAAGCATCCAAACAGTACCATTCGCCAATTTTTTGTTCTTCAAGTTTAAGTGAACAATGAGCCCCAATGGTTAATCCTTTATCGGAAATTATTTGTAACTTTCGACAAGTAGAACAATGAATGGAACAGGTAGACGGTTGAAATCTTTGTATATATTGCGTCTATATAGTCTAAGAAACATACATGCAAAGCATCCAAACAGTACCATTCGCCAATTTTTTGTTCTTCAAGTTTAAGTGAACAACGAGCCCCATTGATAATCATGAAACGGAAATTATTTGTAACTTTCTACAAGTAGAACAATGAATAGAACAGGTAGACGGTTGAAATCTTTGTATATGTTGCTTATATATAGTCTAAGAAACCTATATGCAAAGCATCTAAAAAGTAACAATCGTCAATTTTTTGTCTTCAAGTTTAAGTGTACTACGAGCCCCATTGTTAATCCATTAAAGGAAGTTATTTGTAAATTTCGGCAAGTGGGACAATGAATGGAATAGGTAGACGGTTGAAATCATTGTATATATTGCTTCTATATAGTCTAAGAAACATATATGCAAAGCATCCAAACAGTACAATTCGCCAATTTCTGGTTCTTCAAGTTTAAGTGAACAATGAGCCCCATTGTTAATCCTTTATCGGATATTATTTGTAACTTTCGACAAGTAGAACAATGAATGGAACAGGTAGACGGTTGAAATCTTTGTATATATTGCTTCTATATAGTCAAAGAAACATATATGCAAAGCATCCAAACAGTACCATTCGCCAATTTTTTGTTCTTCAAGTTTAAGTGAACAATGAGCCCCAATGGTTAATCCTTTATCGGAAATTATTTGTAACTTTCGACAAGTAGAACAATGAATGGAACAGGTAGACGGTTGAAATCTTTGTATATATTACTTCTATATAGTCTAAGAAACATATATGCAAAGCATCCAAACAGTACAATTCGCCAATTTTTTGTTCTTCAAGTTTAAGTGAACAATGAGCCCCAATGGTTAATCCTTTATCGGAAATTATTTCTAAATTTCGACAAGTAGAACAATGAATGGAACAGGTAGGCGGGTGAAATCTTTGTATATATTGCTTCCATATAGTCTAAGAAACATATATGCAAAGCATCCAAACAGTACCAATCGCCAATTTTTTGTTCTTCAAGTTTAAGTGAATTACGAGCCCCATTGTTTATCCTTTAACGGAAATTATTTGTAACTTTCGACAAGTAGAACAATGATTGGAACACGTAGACAGTTGAAATCTTTGTATATGTTGCTTCTATATAGTCTAAGAAACATATATGCAAAGCATCCAAACAGTACAATTCGCCAATTTTTTGATCTTCAAGTTTTTAGTGAACTACGAGCCCCATTGTTAATACTTTAAAGGAAATTATTTGTAAATTTCGACAAGTAGAACAATGATTGGAACACGTAGACGGTTGAAATCTTTGTATATGTTGCTTCTATATAGTCTAAGAAACATATATGCAAAGCATTCAAACAGTACAATTCGCCAATTTTTTGATCTTCAAGTTTAAGTGAACTACGAGCCCCATTGGTAATGCTTTAAAGGAAATTATTTGTAAATTCCGACAAGTAGAACAATGATTGGAACACGTAGACGGTTGAGATCTTTGTATATGTTGCTTCTATATAGTCTAAGAAACATATATGCAAATCATCCACACAGTACCATTCGCCAATTTTTTGTTCTTCAAGTTTAAGTGAACAATGAACCCCATTGTTAATCCTTTATCGGATATTATTTGTAACTTTCGACAAGTAGAACAATGAATGGAACAGGTAGACGGTTGAAATCTTTGTATATATTGCTTCTATATAGTCAAAGAAACATATATGCGAAGCATCCAAACAGTACCATTCGCCAATTTTTTGTTCTTCAAGTTTAAGTGAACAATGAGCCCCAATGGTTAATCCTTTATCGGAAATTATTTGTAACTTTCTACAAGTAGAACAATGAATAGTACAGGTAGACGGGTGAAATCTTTCTATATATTGCATCTAAATAGTCTAAGAAACATATATGCAAAGCATCCAAACAGTACAATACGCCAATTTTTTGTTCTTCAAGTTTAAGTGAACTACGAGCCCCATTGTTAATCCTTTAAAAGAAATTATTTCTAATTTCGACAAGTAGAACAATGATTGGAACACGTAGACGGTTGAGATCTTTGTATATGTTGCTTCTATATAGTCTAAGAAACATATATGCAAATCATCCACACAGTACCATTCGCCAATTTTTTGTTCTTCAAGTTTAAGTGAACAATGAGCCCCATTGATAATCATGAAACGGAAATTATTTGTAACTTTCTACAAGTAGAACAATGAATAGAACAGGTAGACGGTTGAAATCTTTGTATATGTTGCTTATATATAGTATAAGAAACCTATATGCAAAGCATCTAAAAAGTAACAATCGCCAATTTTTTGTCTTCAAGTTTAAGTGTACTACGAGCCCCATTGTTAATCCATTAAAGGAAATTATTTGTAAATTTCGGCAAGTGGAACAATGAATGGAATAGGTAGACGGTTGAAATCATTGTATATATTGCTTCTATATAGTCTAAGAAACATATATGCAAAGCATCCAAACAGTACAATTCGCCAATTTCTGGTTCTTCAAGTTTAAGTGAACTACGAGCCCCATTGTTAATACTTTAAAGGAAATTATTTGTAAATTTCGACAAGTAGAACAATGAATGGAACAGGTAGACGGTTGAAATCTTTGTATATATTGCTTCTATATAGTCTAAGAAACATATATGCAAAGCATCCAAACAGTACCATTCGCCAATTTTTTGTTCTTCAAGTTTAAGTGAACTACGAGCCCCATTGTTAATGCTTTAAAGGAAATTATTCGTAAATTTCGACAAGTAGAACAATGATTGGAACACGTAGACGGTTGAAATCTTTGTATATGTTGCTTCTATATAGTCTAAGAAACATATATGCAAAGCATTCAAACAGTACAATTCGCCAATTTTTTGATCTTCAAGTTTAAGTGAACTACGAGCCCCATTGTTAATACTTTAAAGGAAATTATTTGTAAATTTCGACAAGTAGAACAATGAATGGAACAGGTAGACGGTTGAAATCTTTGTATATATTGCTTCTATATAGTCTATGAAACATATATGCAAAGCATCCAAACAGTTCCATTCGCCAATTTATTGTTCTTCAAGTTTAAGTGAACAAAGAGCCCCATTGTTAATCCTTTAAAGGAAATTACTTCTAAATTTCGACAAGTAGAACAGTGATTGGAACACGTAGACGGTTGAAATCTTTGTATATATTGCTTCCATATAGTCTAAAAAACATATATGCAAAGCATCCAAACAGTACCATTCGCCAATTTATTGTTCTTCAAGTTTAAGTGAACAATGAGCCCCATTGTTAATCCTTTATCGGAAATTATTTGTAACTTTCTACAAGTAGAACAATGAATAGTACAGGTAGACGGTTGAAATCATTGTATATATTGCTTCTATATAGTCTAAGAAACATATCTGCAAATCATCCAAACAGTACAATTTGCCAATTATTTGATCTTCAAGTTTAAGTGAACTACGAGCCCCATTGTTAATAGTTTAAGGGAAATAATTTGTAACTTGCGACAAGTAGAACAATGAATGGAACAGGTAGACGGTTGAAATCAATGTATATATTGCTTCAATATAGTCTAAGAAACATACATGCAAAGCATCCAAACAGTACCATTCGCCAATTTTTTGTTCTTCAAGTTTAAGTGAACAACGAGCCCCATTGTTATTCCTTTATCGGAAATTATTTGTAACTTTCAATAAGTAGAACAATGAATGGAACAGGTAGACGGTTGAAATCTTTGTATATATTGCTTCTATATAGTCTAAGAAACATATATGCAAAGCATCCAAACAGTACCATTCGCCAATTTTTTGTTCTTCAAGTTTAAGTGAACAATGAGCCCCAATGGTTAATCCTTTATCGGAAATTATTTGTAACTTTCGACAAGTAGAACAATGAATGGAACAGGTAGACGGTTGAAATCTTTGTATATATTGCGTCTATATAGTCTAAGAAACATACATGCAAAGCATCCAAACAGTACCATTCGCCAATTTTTTGTTCTTCAAGTTTAAGTGAACAACGAGCCCCATTGATAATCATGAAACGGAAATTATTTGTAACTTTCTACAAGTAGAACAATGAATAGAACAGGTAGACGGTTGAAATCTTTGTATATGTTGCTTATATATAGTCTAAGAAACCTATATGCAAAGCATCTAAAAAGTAACAATCGTCAATTTTTTGTCTTCAAGTTTAAGTGTACTACGAGCCCCATTGTTAATCCATTAAAGGAAATTATTTGTAAATTTCGGCAAGTGGAACAATGAATGGAATAGGTAGACGGTTGAAATCATTGTATATATTGCTTCTATATAGTCTATGAAACATATATGCAAAGCATCCAAACAGTACAATTCGCCAATTTCTGGTTCTTCAAGTTTAAGTGAACAATGAGCCCCATTGTTAATCCTTTATCGGATATTATTTGTAACTTTCGACAAGTAGAACAATGAATGGAACAGGTAGACGGTTGAAATCTTTGTATATATTGCTTCTATATAGTCAAAGAAACATATATGCAAAGCATCCAAACAGTACCATTCGCCAATTTTTTGTTCTTCAAGTTTAAGTGAACAATGAGCCCCAATGGTTAATCCTTTATCGGAAATTATTTGTAACTTTCGACAAGTAGAACAATGAATGGAACAGGTAGACGGTTGAAATCTTTGTATATATTACTTCTATATAGTCTAAGAAACATATATGCAAAGCATCCAAACAACACCATTCGCTAATTTATTGTTCTTCAAGTTTAAGTGAACTACGAGCCCCATTGGTAATGCTTTAAAGGAAATTATTTGTAAATTCCGACAAGTAGAACAATGATTGGAACACGTAGACGGTTGAGATCTTTGTATATGTTGCTTCTATATAGTCTAAGAAACATATATGCAAATCATCCACACAGTACCATTCGCCAATTTTTTGTTCTTCAAGTTTAAGTGAACAATGAGCCCCATTGTTAATCCTTTATCGGATATTATTTGTAACTTTCGACAAGTAGAACAATGAATGGAACAGGTAGACGGTTGAAATCTTTGTATATATTGCTTCTATATAGTCAAAGAAACATATATGCAAAGCATCCAAACAGTACCATTCGCCAATTTTTTGTTCTTCAAGTTTAAGTGAACAATGAGCCCCAATGGTTAATCCTTTATCGGAAATTATTTGTAACTTTCTACAAGTAGAACAATGAATAGTACAGGTAGACGGGTGAAATCTTTCTATATATTGCATCTAAATAGTCTAAGAAACATATATGCAAAGCATCCAAACAGTACAATACGCCAATTTTTTTTCTTCAAGTTTAAGTGAACTACGAGCCCCATTGTTAATCCTTTAAAAGAAATTATTTGTAAATTTCGACAAGTAGAACAATGATTGGAACACGTAGACGGTTGAGATCTTTGTATATGTTGCTTCTATATAGTCTAAGAAACATATATGCAAATCATCCACACAGTACCATTCGCCAATTTTTTGTTCTTCAAGTTTAAGTGAACAATGAGCCCCATTGTTAATCCTTTTTCGGCTATTATTTGTAACTTTCGACAAGTAGAACAATGAATGGAACAGGTAGACGGTTGAAATCTTTGTATATATTGCTTCTATATAGTCTAAGAAACATATATGCAAAGCATCCAAACAGTACAATTCGCCAATTTTTTGTTCTTCAAGTTTAAGTGAACAATGAGCCCCATTGTTAATTCTTTATCGGAAATTATTTGTAACTTTCGACAAGTAGTACAATGAATGGAACAGGTAGACGGTTGAAATCTTTGTATATATTACTTCCATATAGTCTAAGAAACATATATGCAAATCATCCAAACAGTACCATTCGCCAATTTTTTGTTCTTCAAGTTTAAGTGAACAATGAGCCCCATTGTTAATCCTTTTTCGGAAATTATTTGTAACTTTCGACAAGTAGTACAATGAATGGAACAGGTAGACGGTTGAAATCTTTGTATATATTGCTTCTATATAGTCTAAGAAACATATATGCAAAGCATCCAAACAGTACAATTCGCCAATTTTTTGTTCTTCAAGTTTAAGTGAACAACGAGCCGCATTGATAATCATGAAACGGAAATTATTTGTAAATTTCAACATGTAGAACAATGATTGGAACACGTAGACGGTTGAAATCTTTGTATATATTGCTTCCATATAGTATAAGGAACATATATGCAATGCATCCAAACAGTACCATTCGCCAATTTTTTGTTCTTCAAGTTTAGGTGAACAATGAGCCCCATTGTTAATCCTTTATCGGAAATTATTTGTAACTTTCGACAAGTAGTACAATGAATGGAACAGGTAGACGGTTGAAATCTTTGTATTTATTACTTCCATATAGTCTAAGAAACATATATGCAAATCATCCAAACAGTACCATTCGCCAATTTTTTTTCTTCAAGTTTAAGTGAACAATGAGCCCCATTGTTAATCCTTTTTCGGAAATTATTTGTAACTTTCGACAAGTAGTACAATGAATGGAACAGGTAGACGGTTGAAATCTTTGTATATATTGCTTCTATATAATCTAAGAAACATATATGCAAAGCATCCAAACAGTACCATTCGCCAATTTTTTGTTCTTCAAGTTTAAGTGAACTACGAGCCACATTGTTAATACTTTAACGGAAATTATTTGTAACTGCGAGAAGTAGAACAATGAATGGAACAGGTAGACGGTTGAAATCTTTGTATATATTGCTTCTATATAATCTAAGAAACATATATGCAAAGCATCTAAACAGTAACAATCGCCAATTTTTTGATCTTCAAGTTTAAGTGAACAGCGAGCGCCATTGATAATCATGAAATGGAAATTATTTGTAAATTTCTACAAGTAGAACAATGAATAGTACAGGTAGACGGGTGAAATCTTTCTATATATTGCTTCTAAATAGTCTAAGAAACATATATGCAAAGCATCCAAACAGTACCATTCGCCAATTTTTTGTTCTTCATGTTTAAGTAAACTACGATCCCCATTGTTAATCCCTTAACGGAAATTATTTGTAACTTTCGACAAGTAGTACAATGAATGGTACAGGTAGACGGTTGAAATCATTGTATATATTGCTTCTATATAGTCTAAGAAACATATATGCAAATCATCCAAACAGTACCATTCGCCAATTTTTTGTTCTTCAAGTTTAAGTGAACGACGAGCCCCATTGTTAATCCTTTATCGGAAATTATTTGTAATTTTCGACAAGTAGAACAATGAATGGAACAGGTAGACGGTTGAAATCTTTGTAAATATTGCTTCTATATAGTATAAGAAACATATATGCAAAGCATCCAAACAGTACAATTCGCCAAATTTTTGTTCTTCAAGTTTAAGTGAACAATGAGCCCCATTGTTAATCCTTTAAAGGCAATTATTTGTAACTTTCGACAAGTAGAACAATGAATGGAACTGGTAGACTGTTGAAATCATTGTATATATTGCTTCTATATAGTCTAAGAAACATATATGCAAAGCATCCAAACAGTACAATTCGCCAATTTATTGTTCTTCAAGTTTAAGTGAACAACGAGCCCCATTGTTAATCCTTTAAAGGAAATTATTTGTAACTTTCGACAAGTAGAACAATGAATGGAACAGGTAGACGGTTGAAATCATTGTATATATTGCTTCTATATAGTCTAAGAAACATATATGCAAAGCATCCAAACAGTACAATTCGACAATTTTTTGTTCTTCAAGTTTAGTGAACAATGAGCCCCAATGGTTAATCCTTTATCGGAAATTATTTGTAATTTTCGACAAGTAGAACAATGAATGGAACAGGTAGACGGTTGAAATCATTGTATATATTGCTTCTATATAGTCTAAGAAACATATATGCAAAGCATCCAAACAGTACAATACGACAATTTTTTGCTCTTCAAGTTTAAGTGAACTACGAGCCCCATTGTTAATCCTTTAAAGGAAATTATTTGTAAATTTCGGCAAGTAGAACAATGAATGGAATAGGTAGACGGTTGAAATCATTCTATATATTGCTTCTAAATAGTCTAAGAAACATATATGCAAAGCATCCAAACAGTACCATTCGCCAATTTTTTGTTCTTCAAGTTTAAGTAAACTACGATCCCCATTGTTAATCCCTTAACGGAAATTATTTGTAACTTTCGACAAGTAGTACAATGAATGGAACAGGTAGACGGTTGAAATCATTGTATATATTGCTTCTATATAGTCTAAGAAACATATATGCAAAGCATCCAAACAGTACAATTCGACAATTTTTTGTTCTTCAAGTTTAGTCAACAATGAGCCCCAATGGTTAATCCTTTATCGGAAATTATTTGTAATTTTCGACAAGTAGAACAATGAATGGAACAGGTAGACGGTTGAAATCTTTGTAAATATTGCTTCTATATAGTATAAGAAACATATATGCAAAGCATCCAAACAGTACAATTCGCCAATTTTTTGTTCTTCAAGTTTAAGTGAACAATGAGCCCCATTGTTAATCCTTTAAAGGAAATTATTTGTAACTTGCGAGAAGTAGAACAATGAATGGAACTGGTAGACTCTTGAAATCAATGTATATATTGCTTCTATATAGTCTAAGAAACATATATGCAAAGCATCCAAACAGTACCATTCGCCAATTTTTTGTTCTTCAAGTTTAAGTGAACGACGAGCCCCATTGTTAATCCTTTATCGGAAATTATTTGTAATTTTCGACAAGTAGAACAATGAATGGAACAGGTAGACGGTTGAAATCTTTGTAAATATTGCTTCTATATAGTATAAGAAACATATATGCAAAGCATCCAAACAGTACAATTCGCCAATTTTTTGTTCTTCAAGTTTAAGTGAACAATGAGCCCCATTGTTAATCCTTTAAAGGCAATTATTTGTAACTTTCGACAAGTAGAACAATGAATGGAACTGGTAGACTGTTGAAATCATTGTATATATTGCTTCTATATAGTCTAAGAAACATTTATGCAAAGCATCCAAACAGTACAATTCGCCAATTTTTTGTTCTTCAAGTTTAAGTAAACTACGATCCCCATTGTTAATCCCTTAATGGAAATTATTTGTAACTTTCGACAAGTAGAACAGTGAATGGAACAGGTAGACGGTTGAAATCTTTGTATATATTGCTTCAATATAGTATAAGAAACATATATGCAAAGCATCCAAACAGTACAATTCGCCAATTTATTGTTCTTCAAGTTTAAGTGAACAACGAGCCCCATTGTTAATCCTTTAAAGGAAATTATTTGTAACTTTCGACAAGTAGAACAATGAATGGAACAGGTAGACGGTTGAAATCATTGTATATATTGCTTCTATATAGTCTAAGAAACATATATGCAAAGCATCCAAACAGTACAATTCGACAATTTTTTGTTCTTCAAGTTTAGTGAACAATGAGCCCCAATGGTTAATCCTTTATCGGAAATTATTTGTAATTTTCGACAAGTAGAACAATGAATGGAACAGGTAGACGGTTGAAATCATTGTATATATTGCTTCTATATAGTCTAAGAAACATATATGCAAAGCATCCAAACAGTACAATACGACAATTTTTTGCTCTTCAAATTTAAGTGAACTACGAGCCCCATTGTTAATCCTTTAAAGGAAATTATTTGTAAATTTCGGCAAGTAGAACAATGAATGGAATAGGTAGACGGTTGAAATCTTTGTATATATTGCTTCCATATAGTCTAAGAAACATGTACGCAAAGCATCCAAACAGTACAATTCGCCAATTTTTTGTTCTTCAAGTTTAAGTGAACAATGAGCCCCATTGTTAATCCATTATCGGAAATTATTTGTAATTTTCGACAAGTAGAACAGTGAATGGAACAGGTAGACGATTGAAATCTTTGTATATATTGCTTCTATATAGTAAAAGAAACATATATGCAAAGCATCCAAACAGTACAATTCGCCAATTTTTTGTTCTTCAAGTTTAAGTGAACAATGAGCCCCAATGGTTAATCCGTTATCGGAAATTATTTGTAACTTTCGACAAGAAGAACAATGAATCGAAAAGGTAGACGGTTGAAATCTTTGTATCTATTGCTTCTATATAGTCTATGAAACATATATGCAAAGCATCCAAACAGTACCATTCGCCAATTGTTTGTTCTTCAAGTTTAAGTGAACAATGAGCCCCAATGGTTAATCCGTTATCGGAAATTATTTGTAACTTTCGACAAGAAGAACAATGAATGGAAAAGGTAGACGGTTGAAATCTTTGTATCTATTGCTTCTATATAGTCTAAGAAACATATATGCAAAGCATCCAAACAGTACCATTCGCCAATTTTTTGTTCTTCAAGATTAAGTGAACAATGAGCCCCAATGGTTAATCCTTTATCGGAAATTATTTGTAATTTTCGACAAGTAGAACAATGAATGGAACAGGTAGACGGTTGGAATATTTGTATATATTGCTTCTATATAATATAAGAAACATATATACAAAGCATCCAAATAGTACCATTCGCCAATTTTTTGTACTTCCAGTTTAAGTGAACAACGAGCCCCATTGTTAATCCTTTAAAGGAAATTATTTGTAATTTTCGACAAGTAGAACAATGATTGGAACACGTAGACGGTTGAAATCTTTGTATATATTGCTTCCATATAGTCTAAGTAACATGTACGCAAAGCATCCAAACAGTACCATTCGCCAATTTTTTGTTCTTCAAGTTTAAGTGAACAATGAGCCCCAATGGTTAATCCTTTATCGGAAATTATTTGTAAATTTCGACAAGTAGAACAATGAATGGAACAGGTAGACGGTTGAAATATTTGTATATATTGCTTCTATATAATCTAAGAAACATATATGCAAAGCATCGAAACAGTAACAATCGCCAATTTTTTGATCTTCAAGTTTAAGTGAACAGCGAGCCCCATTGATAATCATGAAATGGAAATTATTTGTAACTTTCTACAAGTAGAACAATGAATGGAATAGGTAGACGGTGAAATCATTGTATATATTGCTTCTATATAGTCTAAGAAACATATATGCAAAGCATCCAAACAGTACAATTCGCCAATTTTTTGTTCTTCAAGCTTAAGTGAACTACGAGCCCCATTGTTAATCCTTTAAAGGAAATTATTTGTAACTTTCGACAAGTAGAACAATGAATGGAACAGGTAGACGGTTGAAATCTTTGTATATATTGCTTCTATATAGTCAAAGAAACATATATGCAAAGCATCCAAACAGTACCATTCGCCAATTTTTTGTTCTTCAAGTTTAAGTGAACAATGAGCCCCAATGGTTAATCCTTTATCGGAAATTATTTGTAACTTTCGACAAGTAGAACAATGAATGGAACAGGTAGACGGTTGAAATCTTTGTATATATTACTTCTATATAGTCTAAGAAACATATATGCAAAGCATCCAAACAACACCATTCGCCAATTTATTGTTCTTCAAGTTTAAGTGAACTACGAGCCCCATTGGTAATGCTTTAAAGGAAATTATTTGTAAATTCCGACAAGTAGAACAATGATTGGAACACGTAGACGGTTGAGATCTTTGTATATGTTGCTTCTATATAGTCTAAGAAACATATATGCAAATCATCCACACAGTACCATTCGCCAATTTTTTGTTCTTCAAGTTTAAGTGAACAATGAACCCCATTGTTAATCCTTTATCGGATATTATTTGTAACTTTCGACAAGTAGAACAATGAATGGAACAGGTAGACGGTTGAAATCTTTGTATATATTGCTTCTATATAGTCAAAGAAACATATATGCGAAGCATCCAAACAGTACCATTCGCCAATTTTTTGTTCTTCAAGTTTAAGTGAACAATGAGCCCCAATGGTTAATCCTTTATCGGAAATTATTTGTAACTTTCTACAAGTAGAACAATGAATAGTACAGGTAGACGGGTGAAATCTTTCTATATATTGCATCTAAATAGTCTAAGAAACATATATGCAAAGCATCCAAACAGTACAATACGCCAATTTTTTGTTCTTCAAGTTTAAGTGAACTACGAGCCCCATTGTTAATCCTTTAAAAGAAATTATTTCTAATTTCGACAAGTAGAACAATGATTGGAACACGTAGACGGTTGAGATCTTTGTATATGTTGCTTCTATATAGTCTAAGAAACATATATGCAAATCATCCACACAGTACCATTCGCCAATTTTTTGTTCTTCAAGTTTAAGTGAACAATGAGCCCCATTGATAATCATGAAACGGAAATTATTTGTAACTTTCTACAAGTAGAACAATGAATAGAACAGGTAGACGGTTGAAATCTTTGTATATGTTGCTTATATATAGTATAAGAAACCTATATGCAAAGCATCTAAAAAGTAACAATCGCCAATTTTTTGTCTTCAAGTTTAAGTGTACTACGAGCCCCATTGTTAATCCATTAAAGGAAATTATTTGTAAATTTCGGCAAGTGGAACAATGAATGGAATAGGTAGACGGTTGAAATCATTGTATATATTGCTTCTATATAGTCTAAGAAACATATATGCAAAGCATCCAAACAGTACAATTCGCCAATTTCTGGTTCTTCAAGTTTAAGTGAACTACGAGCCCCATTGTTAATACTTTAAAGGAAATTATTTGTAAATTTCGACAAGTAGAACAATGAATGGAACAGGTAGACGGTTGAAATCTTTGTATATATTGCTTCTATATAGTCTAAGAAACATATATGCAAAGCATCCAAACAGTACCATTCGCCAATTTTTTGTTCTTCAAGTTTAAGTGAACTACGAGCCCCATTGTTAATGCTTTAAAGGAAATTATTCGTAAATTTCGACAAGTAGAACAATGATTGGAACACGTAGACGGTTGAAATCTTTGTATATGTTGCTTCTATATAGTCTAAGAAACATATATGCAAAGCATTCAAACAGTACAATTCGCCAATTTTTTGATCTTCAAGTTTAAGTGAACTACGAGCCCCATTGTTAATACTTTAAAGGAAATTATTTGTAAATTTCGACAAGTAGAACAATGAATGGAACAGGTAGACGGTTGAAATCTTTGTATATATTGCTTCTATATAGTCTATGAAACATATATGCAAAGCATCCAAACAGTTCCATTCGCCAATTTATTGTTCTTCAAGTTTAAGTGAACAAAGAGCCCCATTGTTAATCCTTTAAAGGAAATTACTTCTAAATTTCGACAAGTAGAACAGTGATTGGAACACGTAGACGGTTGAAATCTTTGTATATATTGCTTCCATATAGTCTAAAAAACATATATGCAAAGCATCCAAACAGTACCATTCGCCAATTTATTGTTCTTCAAGTTTAAGTGAACAATGAGCCCCATTGTTAATCCTTTATCGGAAATTATTTGTAACTTTCTACAAGTAGAACAATGAATAGTACAGGTAGACGGTTGAAATCATTGTATATATTGCTTCTATATAGTCTAAGAAACATATCTGCAAATCATCCAAACAGTACAATTTGCCAATTATTTGATCTTCAAGTTTAAGTGAACTACGAGCCCCATTGTTAATAGTTTAAGGGAAATAATTTGTAACTTGCGACAAGTAGAACAATGAATGGAACAGGTAGACGGTTGAAATCAATGTATATATTGCTTCAATATAGTCTAAGAAACATACATGCAAAGCATCCAAACAGTACCATTCGCCAATTTTTTGTTCTTCAAGTTTAAGTGAACAACGAGCCCCATTGTTATTCCTTTATCGGAAATTATTTGTAACTTTCAATAAGTAGAACAATGAATGGAACAGGTAGACGGTTGAAATCTTTGTATATATTGCTTCTATATAGTCTAAGAAACATATATGCAAAGCATCCAAACAGTACCATTCGCCAATTTTTTGTTCTTCAAGTTTAAGTGAACAATGAGCCCCAATGGTTAATCCTTTATCGGAAATTATTTGTAACTTTCGACAAGTAGAACAATGAATGGAACAGGTAGACGGTTGAAATCTTTGTATATATTGCGTCTATATAGTCTAAGAAACATACATGCAAAGCATCCAAACAGTACCATTCGCCAATTTTTTGTTCTTCAAGTTTAAGTGAACAACGAGCCCCATTGATAATCATGAAACGGAAATTATTTGTAACTTTCTACAAGTAGAACAATGAATAGAACAGGTAGACGGTTGAAATCTTTGTATATGTTGCTTATATATAGTCTAAGAAACCTATATGCAAAGCATCTAAAAAGTAACAATCGTCAATTTTTTGTCTTCAAGTTTAAGTGTACTACGAGCCCCATTGTTAATCCATTAAAGGAAATTATTTGTAAATTTCGGCAAGTGGAACAATGAATGGAATAGGTAGACGGTTGAAATCATTGTATATATTGCTTCTATATAGTCTATGAAACATATATGCAAAGCATCCAAACAGTACAATTCGCCAATTTCTGGTTCTTCAAGTTTAAGTGAACAATGAGCCCCATTGTTAATCCTTTATCGGATATTATTTGTAACTTTCGACAAGTAGAACAATGAATGGAACAGGTAGACGGTTGAAATCTTTGTATATATTGCTTCTATATAGTCAAAGAAACATATATGCAAAGCATCCAAACAGTACCATTCGCCAATTTTTTGTTCTTCAAGTTTAAGTGAACAATGAGCCCCAATGGTTAATCCTTTATCGGAAATTATTTGTAACTTTCGACAAGTAGAACAATGAATGGAACAGGTAGACGGTTGAAATCTTTGTATATATTACTTCTATATAGTCTAAGAAACATATATGCAAAGCATCCAAACAACACCATTCGCTAATTTATTGTTCTTCAAGTTTAAGTGAACTACGAGCCCCATTGGTAATGCTTTAAAGGAAATTATTTGTAAATTCCGACAAGTAGAACAATGATTGGAACACGTAGACGGTTGAGATCTTTGTATATGTTGCTTCTATATAGTCTAAGAAACATATATGCAAATCATCCACACAGTACCATTCGCCAATTTTTTGTTCTTCAAGTTTAAGTGAACAATGAGCCCCATTGTTAATCCTTTATCGGATATTATTTGTAACTTTCGACAAGTAGAACAATGAATGGAACAGGTAGACGGTTGAAATCTTTGTATATATTGCTTCTATATAGTCAAAGAAACATATATGCAAAGCATCCAAACAGTACCATTCGCCAATTTTTTGTTCTTCAAGTTTAAGTGAACAATGAGCCCCAATGGTTAATCCTTTATCGGAAATTATTTGTAACTTTCTACAAGTAGAACAATGAATAGTACAGGTAGACGGGTGAAATCTTTCTATATATTGCATCTAAATAGTCTAAGAAACATATATGCAAAGCATCCAAACAGTACAATACGCCAATTTTTTTTCTTCTAGTTTAAGTGAACTACGAGCCCCATTGTTAATCCTTTAAAAGAAATTATTTGTAAATTTCGACAAGTAGAACAATGATTGGAACACGTAGACGGTTGAGATCTTTGTATATGTTGCTTCTATATAGTCTAAGAAACATATATGCAAATCATCCACACAGTACCATTCGCCAATTTTTTGTTCTTCAAGTTTAAGTGAACAATGAGCCCCATTGTTAATCCTTTTTCGGCTATTATTTGTAACTTTCGACAAGTAGAACAATGAATGGAACAGGTAGACGGTTGAAATCTTTGTATATATTGCTTCTATATAGTCTAAGAAACATATATGCAAAGCATCCAAACAGTACAATTCGCCAATTTTTTGTTCTTCAAGTTTAAGTGAACAATGAGCCCCATTGTTAATTCTTTATCGGAAATTATTTGTAACTTTCGACAAGTAGTACAATGAATGGAACAGGTAGACGGTTGAAATCTTTGTATATATTACTTCCATATAGTCTAAGAAACATATATGCAAATCATCCAAACAGTACCATTCGCCAATTTTTTGTTCTTCAAGTTTAAGTGAACAATGAGCCCCATTGTTAATCCTTTTTCGGAAATTATTTGTAACTTTCGACAAGTAGTACAATGAATGGAACAGGTAGACGGTTGAAATCTTTGTATATATTGCTTCTATATAGTCTAAGAAACATATATGCAAAGCATCCAAACAGTACAATTCGCCAATTTTTTGTTCTTCAAGTTTAAGTGAACAACGAGCCGCATTGATAATCATGAAACGGAAATTATTTGTAAATTTCAACATGTAGAACAATGATTGGAACACGTAGACGGTTGAAATCTTTGTATATATTGCTTCCATATAGTATAAGGAACATATATGCAATGCATCCAAACAGTACCATTCGCCAATTTTTTGTTCTTCAAGTTTAGGTGAACAATGAGCCCCATTGTTAATCCTTTATCGGAAATTATTTGTAACTTTCGACAAGTAGTACAATGAATGGAACAGGTAGACGGTTGAAATCTTTGTATTTATTACTTCCATATAGTCTAAGAAACATATATGCAAATCATCCAAACAGTACCATTCGCCAATTTTTTTTCTTCAAGTTTAAGTGAACAATGAGCCCCATTGTTAATCCTTTTTCGGAAATTATTTGTAACTTTCGACAAGTAGTACAATGAATGGAACAGGTAGACGGTTGAAATCTTTGTATATATTGCTTCTATATAATCTAAGAAACATATATGCAAAGCATCCAAACAGTACCATTCGCCAATTTTTTGTTCTTCAAGTTTAAGTGAACTACGAGCCACATTGTTAATACTTTAACGGAAATTATTTGTAACTGCGAGAAGTAGAACAATGAATGGAACAGGTAGACGGTTGAAATCTTTGTATATATTGCTTCTATATAATCTAAGAAACATATATGCAAAGCATCTAAACAGTAACAATCGCCAATTTTTTGATCTTCAAGTTTAAGTGAACAGCGAGCGCCATTGATAATCATGAAATGGAAATTATTTGTAAATTTCTACAAGTAGAACAATGAATAGTACAGGTAGACGGGTGAAATCTTTCTATATATTGCTTCTAAATAGTCTAAGAAACATATATGCAAAGCATCCAAACAGTACCATTCGCCAATTTTTTGTTCTTCATGTTTAAGTAAACTACGATCCCCATTGTTAATCCCTTAACGGAAATTATTTGTAACTTTCGACAAGTAGTACAATGAATGGTACAGGTAGACGGTTGAAATCATTGTATATATTGCTTCTATATAGTCTAAGAAACATATATGCAAATCATCCAAACAGTACCATTCGCCAATTTTTTGTTCTTCAAGTTTAAGTGAACGACGAGCCCCATTGTTAATCCTTTATCGGAAATTATTTGTAATTTTCGACAAGTAGAACAATGAATGGAACAGGTAGACGGTTGAAATCTTTGTAAATATTGCTTCTATATAGTATAAGAAACATATATGCAAAGCATCCAAACAGTACAATTCGCCAAATTTTTGTTCTTCAAGTTTAAGTGAACAATGAGCCCCATTGTTAATCCTTTAAAGGCAATTATTTGTAACTTTCGACAAGTAGAACAATGAATGGAACTGGTAGACTGTTGAAATCATTGTATATATTGCTTCTATATAGTCTAAGAAACATATATGCAAAGCATCCAAACAGTACAATTCGCCAATTTATTGTTCTTCAAGTTTAAGTGAACAACGAGCCCCATTGTTAATCCTTTAAAGGAAATTATTTGTAACTTTCGACAAGTAGAACAATGAATGGAACAGGTAGACGGTTGAAATCATTGTATATATTGCTTCTATATAGTCTAAGAAACATATATGCAAAGCATCCAAACAGTACAATTCGACAATTTTTTGTTCTTCAAGTTTAGTGAACAATGAGCCCCAATGGTTAATCCTTTATCGGAAATTATTTGTAATTTTCGACAAGTAGAACAATGAATGGAACAGGTAGACGGTTGAAATCATTGTATATATTGCTTCTATATAGTCTAAGAAACATATATGCAAAGCATCCAAACAGTACAATACGACAATTTTTTGCTCTTCAAGTTTAAGTGAACTACGAGCCCCATTGTTAATCCTTTAAAGGAAATTATTTGTAAATTTCGGCAAGTAGAACAATGAATGGAATAGGTAGACGATTGAAATCATTCTATATATTGCTTCTAAATAGTCTAAGAAACATATATGCAAAGCATCCAAACAGTACCATTCGCCAATTTTTTGTTCTTCAAGTTTAAGTAAACTACGATCCCCATTGTTAATCCCTTAACGGAAATTATTTGTAACTTTCGACAAGTAGTACAATGAATGGAACAGGTAGACGGTTGAAATCATTGTATATATTGCTTCTATATAGTCTAAGAAACATATATGCAAAGCATCCAAACAGTACAATTCGACAATTTTTTGTTCTTCAAGTTTAGTCAACAATGAGCCCCAATGGTTAATCCTTTATCGGAAATTATTTGTAATTTTCGACAAGTAGAACAATGAATGGAACAGGTAGACGGTTGAAATCTTTGTAAATATTGCTTCTATATAGTATAAGAAACATATATGCAAAGCATCCAAACAGTACAATTCGCCAATTTTTTGTTCTTCAAGTTTAAGTGAACAATGAGCCCCATTGTTAATCCTTTAAAGGAAATTATTTGTAACTTGCGAGAAGTAGAACAATGAATGGAACTGGTAGACTCTTGAAATCAATGTATATATTGCTTCTATATAGTCTAAGAAACATATATGCAAAGCATCCAAACAGTACCATTCGCCAATTTTTTGTTCTTCAAGTTTAAGTGAACGACGAGCCCCATTGTTAATCCTTTATCGGAAATTATTTGTAATTTTCGACAAGTAGAACAATGAATGGAACAGGTAGACGGTTGAAATCTTTGTAAATATTGCTTCTATATAGTATAAGAAACATATATGCAAAGCATCCAAACAGTACAATTCGCCAATTTTTTGTTCTTCAAGTTTAAGTGAACAATGAGCCCCATTGTTAATCCTTTAAAGGCAATTATTTGTAACTTTCGACAAGTAGAACAATGAATGGAACTGGTAGACTGTTGAAATCATTGTATATATTGCTTCTATATAGTCTAAGAAACATTTATGCAAAGCATCCAAACAGTACAATTCGCCAATTTTTTGTTCTTCAAGTTTAAGTAAACTACGATCCCCATTGTTAATCCCTTAATGGAAATTATTTGTAACTTTCGACAAGTAGAACAGTGAATGGAACAGGTAGACGGTTGAAATCTTTGTATATATTGCTTCAATATAGTATAAGAAACATATATGCAAAGCATCCAAACAGTACAATTCGCCAATTTATTGTTCTTCAAGTTTAAGTGAACAACGAGCCCCATTGTTAATCCTTTAAAGGAAATTATTTGTAACTTTCGACAAGTAGAACAATGAATGGAACAGGTAGACGGTTGAAATCATTGTATATATTGCTTCTATATAGTCTAAGAAACATATATGCAAAGCATCCAAACAGTACAATTCGACAATTTTTTGTTCTTCAAGTTTAGTGAACAATGAGCCCCAATGGTTAATCCTTTATCGGAAATTATTTGTAATTTTCGACAAGTAGAACAATGAATGGAACAGGTAGACGGTTGAAATCATTGTATATATTGCTTCTATATAGTCTAAGAAACATATATGCAAAGCATCCAAACAGTACAATACGACAATTTTTTGCTCTTCAAATTTAAGTGAACTACGAGCCCCATTGTTAATCCTTTAAAGGAAATTATTTGTAAATTTCGGCAAGTAGAACAATGAATGGAATAGGTAGACGGTTGAAATCTTTGTATATATTGCTTCCATATAGTCTAAGAAACATGTACGCAAAGCATCCAAACAGCACAATTCGCCAATTTTTTGTTCTTCAAGTTTAAGTGAACAATGAGCCCCATTGTTAATCCATTATCGGAAATTATTTGTAATTTTCGACAAGTAGAACAGTGAATGGAACAGGTAGACGATTGAAATCTTTGTATATATTGCTTCTATATAGTAAAAGAAACATATATGCAAAGCATCCAAACAGTACAATTCGCCAATTTTTTGTTCTTCAAGTTTAAGTGAACAATGAGCCCCAATGGTTAATCCGTTATCGGAAATTATTTGTAACTTTCGACAAGAAGAACAATGAATCGAAAAGGTAGACGGTTGAAATCTTTGTATCTATTGCTTCTATATAGTCTATGAAACATATATGCAAAGCATCCAAACAGTACCATTCGCCAATTGTTTGTTCTTCAAGTTTAAGTGAACAATGAGCCCCAATGGTTAATCCGTTATCGGAAATTATTTGTAACTTTCGACAAGAAGAACAATGAATGGAAAAGGTAGACGGTTGAAATCTTTGTATCTATTGCTTCTATATAGTCTAAGAAACATATATGCAAAGCATCCAAACAGTACCATTCGCCAATTTTTTGTTCTTCAAGATTAAGTGAACAATGAGCCCCAATGGTTAATCCTTTATCGGAAATTATTTGTAATTTTCGACAAGTAGAACAATGAATGGAACAGGTAGACGGTTGGAATATTTGTATATATTGCTTCTATATAATATAAGAAACATATATACAAAGCATCCAAATAGTACCATTCGCCAATTTTTTGTACTTCAAGTTTAAGTGAACAACGAGCCCCATTGTTAATCCTTTAAAGGAAATTATTTGTAATTTTCGACAAGTAGAACAATGATTGGAACACGTAGACGGTTGAAATCTTTGTATATATTGCTTCCATATAGTCTAAGTAACATGTACGCAAAGCATCCAAACAGTACCATTCGCCAATTTTTTGTTCTTCAAGTTTAAGTGAACAATGAGCCCCAATGGTTAATCCTTTATCGGAAATTATTTGTAAATTTCGACAAGTAGAACAATGAATGGAACAGGTAGACGGTTGAAATATTTGTATATATTGCTTCTATATAATCTAAGAAACATATATGCAAAGCATCGAAACAGTAACAATCGCCAATTTTTTGATCTTCAAGTTTAAGTGAACAGCGAGCCCCATTGATAATCATGAAATGGAAATTATTTGTAACTTTCTACAAGTAGAACAATGAATGGAATAGGTAGACGGTGAAATCATTGTATATATTGCTTCTATATAGTCTAAGAAACATATATGCAAAGCATCCAAACAGTACAATTCGCCAATTTTTTGTTCTTCAAGCTTAAGTGAACTACGAGCCCCATTGTTAATCCTTTAAAGGAAATTATTTGTAACTTTCGACAAGTAGAACAGTGAATGGAACAGGTAGACGGTTGAAATCTGTGTATATATTGCTTCTATATAGTATAAGAAACATATATGCAAAGCATCCAAACAGTACAATTCGCCAATTTTTTGTTCTTCAAGTTTAAGTGAACAGTGAGCCCCATTGATAATCATGAAATGGAAATTATTTGTAACTTTCTACAAGTAGAACAATGAATGGAATAGGTAGACGGTTGAAATCAATGTATATATTGCTTCTATATAGTCTAAGAAACATATATGCAAAGCATCCAAACAGTACAATTCGCCAATTTATTGTTCTTCAAGTTTAAGTGAACAACGAGCCCCATTGTTAATCCTTTAAAGGAAATTATTTGTAACTTTCGACAAGTAGAACAATGAATGGAACAGGTAGACGGTTGAAATCTGTGTATATATTGCTTCTATATAGTCTAAGAAATATATATGCAAAGCATCCAAACTGTACCATTCGCCAATTTTTTGTTCTTCAGGTTTAAGTGAACTACGAGCCCCATTGTTAATCATTTAAAGGAAATTATTTGTAAATTTCGGCAAGTAGAACAATGAACGGAATAGGTAGACGGTTGAAATCATTGTATGTATTGCTTCTATATAGTCTAAGAAACATATATGCAAATCATCCAAACAGTACAATTCGCCAATTTCTTGTTCTTCAAGTTTAAGTAAACTACGATCCCGATTGTTAATCCCTTAACGGAAATTATTTGTAACTTTCGACAAGTAGAACAGTGAATGGAACTGGTAGACGGTTGAAATCTGTGTATATATTGCTTCTATATAGTCTAAGAAATATATATGCAAAGCATCCAAACTGTACCATTCGCCAATTTTTTGTTCTTCAAGTTTAAGTGAACTACGAGCCCCATTGTTAATCATTTAAAGGAAATTATTTGTAAATTTCGGCAAGTAGAACAATGAACGGAATAGGTAGACGGTTGAAATCATTGTATATATTGCTTCTATATAGTCTAAGAAACATATATGCAAATCATCCAAACAGTACAATTCGCCAATTTCTTGTTCTTCAAGTTTAAGTAAACTACGATCCCGATTGTTAATCCCTTAACGGAAATTATTTGTAACTTTCGACAAGTAGAACACTGAATGGAACTGGTAGACGGTTGAAATCTTTGTATATATTGCTTCTATATAGTCTACGAAACATATATGCAATGCATCCAAACAGTACAATTCGCCAATTTTTTGTACTTCAAGTTTAAGTGAACTACGAGCCCCATTGTTAATCCTTTAACGGAAATGAATTGTAACTTTCGACAAGTAGAACAATGAATGGAACAGGTAGACGGTTGAAATCTTTGTATATATTGCTTCTATATAGTCTAAGAAACATATATGCAAAGCATCCAAACAGTACAATTCGCCAATTTATTGTTCTTCAAGTTTAAGTGAACAACGAGCCCCATTGTTAATCCTTTAAAGGAAATTATTTGTAACTTTCGACAAGTAGAACAATGAATGGAACAGGTAGACGGTTGAAATCTTTGTATATATTGCTTCTATATAGTCTAAGAAACATATATGCAAAGCATCCAAACAGTACCATTCGCCAATTTTTTGTTCTTCAAGTTTAAGTGAACTACGAGCCCCATTGTTAATCCCTTAACGGAAATTAATTGTAACTTTCTACAAGTAGAACAATGATTGGAACACGTAGACGGTTGAAATCTTTGTATATATTGCTTCCATATAGTCTAAGAAACATGTACGCCAAGCATCCAAACAGTACAATTCGCCAATTTTTTGTTCTTCAAGTTTAAGTGAACTACGATCCCCATTGTTAATCCCTTAACGGAAATTATTTGTAACTTTCGACAAGTAGAACAGTGAATGGAACAGGTAGACGATTGAAATCTTTGTATATATTGCTTCTATATAGTATAAGAAACATATATGCAAAGCATCCAAACAGTACAATTCGCCAATTTTTTGTTCTTCAAGTTTAAGTGAACAATGAGCCCCAATGGTTAATCCTTTAACGGAAATGAATTGTAACTTTCGACAAGTAGAACAATGAATGGAACAGGTAGACGGTTGAAATCTTTGTATATATTGCTTCTATATAGTCTAAGAAACATATATGCAAAGCATCCAAACAGTACAATTCGCCAATTTATTGTTCTTCAAGTTTAAGTGAACAACGAGCCCCATTGTTAATCCTTTAAAGGAAATTATTTGTAACTTTCGACAAGTAGAACAATGAATGGAACAGGTAGACGGTTGAAATCTTTGTATATATTGCTTCTATATAGTCTAAGAAACATATATGCAAAGCATCCAAACAGTACCATTCGCCAATTTTTTGTTCTTCAAGTTTAAGTGAACTACGAGCCCCATTGTTAATCCCTTAACGGAAATTAATTGTAACTTTCTACAAGTAGAACAATGATTGGAACACGTAGACGGTTGAAATCTTTGTATATATTGCTTCCATATAGTCTAAGAAACATGTACGCCAAGCATCCAAACAGTACAATTCGCCAATTTTTTGTTCTTCAAGTTTAAGTGAACTACGATCCCCATTGTTAATCCCTTAACGGAAATTATTTGTAAATTTCGACAAGTAGAACAGTGAATGGAACAGGTAGACGATTGAAATCTTTGTATATATTGCTTCTATATAGTATAAGAAACATATATGCAAAGCATCCAAACAGTACAATTCGCCAATTTTTTGTTCTTCAAGTTTAAGTGAACAATGAGCCCCAATGGTTAATCCGTTATCGGAAATTATTTGTAACTTTCGACAAGTAGAACAATGAATGGAAAAGGTAGACGGTTGAAATCGTTGTATATATTGCTTCTATATAGTCTAAGAAACATATATGCAAAGCATCCAAACAGTATCATTCGCCAATGTTTTGTTCTTCAAGTTTAAGTGAACAATGAGCCCCAATGGTTAATCCTTTATCGGAAATTATTTGTAATTTTCGACAAGTAGAACAATGAATGGAACAGTTAGACGGTTGAAATATTTGTATATATTGCTTCTATATAGTCTACGAAACATATATGCAAAGCATCCAAACAGTACAATTCGCCAAATTTTTGTACTTCAAGTTTAAGTGAACTACGAGCCCCATTGTTAATCCTTTAACGGAAATTATTTGTAACTTTCGACAAGTAGAACAATGAATGGAACAGGTAGACGGTTGAAATCTTTATATATATTGCTTCTATATAGTCTAAGAAACATATATGCAAATCATCCAAACAGTACAATTCGCCAATTTCTTGTTCTTCAAGTTTAAGTAAACTACGATCCCCATTGTTAATCCCTGAACGGAAATTATTTGTAAATTTCGACAAGTAGAACAATGAATGGAACAGGTAGACGGTTGAAATCATTGTATATATTGCTTCTATATAGTCTAAGAAACATATATGCAAAGCATCCAAACAGTACCATACGCCAATTTTTTGTTCTTCAAGTTTAAGTGAACTACGATCCCCATTGTTAATCCCTTAACGGAAATTATTTGTAACTTTCGACAAGTAGAACAGTGAATGGAACAGGTAGACGGTTGAAATCTTTGTATATATTGTTTCTATATAGTATAAGAAACATATATGCAAAGCATCCAAACAGTACAATTCGCCAATTTTTTGTTCTTCAAGTTTAAGTGAACAATGAGCCCCAATGGTTAATCCGTTATCGGAAATTATTTGTAACTTTCGACAAGTAGAACAATGAATGGAACAGGTAGACGGTTGAAATCTTTGTATATATTGCTTCTATTTAGTCTAAGAAACATATATGCAAATCATCCAAACAGTACAATTCGCCAATTTCTTGTTCTTCAAGTTTAAGTAAACTACGAGCCCCATTGTTAATCCTTTAAAGGAAATTATTTGTAAATTTCGACAAGTAGAACAATGAATGGAACAGGTAGACGGTTGAAATCAATGTATATATTGCTTCTATATAGTCTAAGAAACATATATGCAAAGCATCCAAACAGTACAATTCGACAATTTTTTGCTCTTCAAGTTTAAGTGAACTACGATCCCCATTGTTAATCCTTTAAAGGAAATTATTTGTTACTTTCGACAAGTAGAACAATGAATGGAACAGGTAGACGGTTGAAATCTGTGTATATATTGCTTCTATATAGTATAAGAAACATATATGCAAAGCATCCAAACAGGACAATCCGCCAATTTTTTGTTCATCAAGTTTAAGTGAACTACGAGCCCCATTGTTAATCCCTTAACGGAAATTAATTGTAACTTTCTACAAGTAGAACAATGTTTGGAACACGTAGACGGTTGAAATCTTTGTATATATTGCTTCCATATAGTCTAAGAAACATGTACGCCAAGCATCCAAACAGTACAATTCGCCAATTTTTTGTACTTCAAGTTTAAGTGAACTACGAGCCCCATTGTTAATCCTTTAACGGAAATGAATTGTAACTTTCGACAAGTAGAACAATGAATGGAACAGGTAGACGGTTGAAATCTTTGTATATATTGCTTCTATATAGTCTAAGAAACATATATGCAAATCATCCAAACAGTACAATTCGCCAATTTCTTGTTCTTCAAGTTTAAGTAAACTACGATCCCCATTGTTAATCCCTGAACGGAAATTATTTGTAACTTTCGACAAGTAGAACAATGAATGGAACAGGTAGACTGTTGAAATCTTTGTATATATTGCTTCTATATAGTCTAAGAAACATGGACGCAAAGCATCCAAACAGTACAATTCGCCAATTATTTGATCTTCAAGTTTAAGTGAACTACGAGCCCCATTGTTAATACTTTAACGGAAATTATTTGTAAATTTCGACAAGTAGAACAATGAACGGAACAGGTAGACGGTTGAAATCAATGTATATGTTGCTTCTTTATAGTCTAAGAAACATATATGCAAAGCATCCAAACAGTACCATTCGCCAATTTTTTGTTCTTCAAGTTTAAGTGAACTACGAGCCCCATTGTTAATCCTTTAAAGGAAATTATTTGTAACTTTCGACAAGTAGAACAATGAATGGAACAGGTAGACTGTTGAAATCTTTGTATATATTGCTTCTATATAGTCTAAGAAACATATATGCAAATCATCCAAACAGTACAATTCGCCAATTTCTTGTTCTTCAAGTTTATGTAAACTACGATCCCCATTGTTAATCCCTGAACGGAAATTATTTGTAACTTTCGACAAGTAGAACAATGAATGGAACAGGTAGACGGCTGAAATCTTTGTATATATTGCTTCTATATAATCTAAGAAACATATATGCAAAGCATCCAAACAGTACCATTCGCCAATTTTTTGTTCTTCAAGTTTAAGTGAACTACGAGCCCCATTGTTAATACTTTAACGGAAATTATTTGTAAATTGCGAGAAGTAGAACAATGAATGGAACAGGTAGACGGTTGAAATCTTTGTATATATTGCTTCTATATAGTCTAAGAAACACATATGCAAAGCATCCAAAAAGTACAATTCGCCAATTTATTGTTCTTCAAGTTTAAGTGAACAACGAGCCCCATTGTTAATCCTTTAAAGGAAATTATCTGTAACTTTCGAGAAGTAGAAAAATGAATGGAACATGTAGACGGTTGAAATCATTGTATATATTGCTTCTATATAGTCTAAGAAACATATATGCAAAGCATCCGAACAGTACAATTCGACAATTTTTTGTTCTTCAAGTTTAAAGAACAATGAGCCCCAATGGTTGATCCTTTATCGGAAATTATTTGTAATTTTCGACAAGTAGAACAATGAATGGAACAGTTAGACGGTTGAAATCATTGTATATATTGCTTCTATATAGTCTAAGAAACATATATGCAAAGCATCCAAACAGTACAATACGACAATTTTTTGCTCTTCAAGTTTAAGTGAACTACGAGCCCCATTGTTAATCCTTTAAAGGAAATTATTTGTAAATTTCGGCAAGTAGAACAATGAATGGAATAGGTAGACTGTTGAAATCATTCTATATATTGCTTCTAAATAGTCTAAGAAACATATATGCAAAGCATCCAAACAGTACCATTCGCCAATTTTTTGTTCTTCAAGTTTAAGTAAACTACGATCCCCATTGTTAATCCCTTAACGGAAATTATTTGTAACTTTCGACAAGTAGTACAATGAATGGAACAGGTAGACGGTTGAAATCATTGTATATATTGCTTCTATATAGTCTAAGAAACATATATGCAAAGCATCCAAACAGTACAATTCGACAATTTTTTGTTCTTCAAGTTTAGTGAACAATGAGCCCCAATGGTTAATCCTTTATCGGAAATTATTTGTAATTTTCGACAAGTAGAACAATGAATGGAACAGGTAGACGGTTGAAATCTTTGTATATATTGCTTCTATATAGTCTAAGAAACATATATGCAAATCATCCAAACAGTACAATTCGCCAATTTCTTGTTCTTCAAGTTTATGTAAACTACGATCCCCATTGTTAATCCCTGAACGGAAATTATTTGTAACTTTCGACAAGTAGAACAATGAATGGAACAGGTAGACGGTTGATATCTTTGTATATATTGCTTCTATATAATCTAAGAAACATATATGCAAAGCATCCAAACAGTACCATTCGCCAATTTTTTGTTCTTCAAGTTTAAGTGAACAATGAGCCCCAATGGTTAATCCGTTATCGGAAATTATTTGTAACTTTCGACAAGAAGAACAATGACTGGAAAAGGTAGACGGTTGAAATCTTTGAATATATTGCTTCTATATAGTCTAAGAAACATATATGCAAAGCATCCAAACAGTACAATTCGCCAATTTTTTGTTCTTCAAGTTTAAGTGAACAATGAGCCCAAATGGTTAACCCGTTATCGGAAATTATTTGTAACTTTCGACAAGTAGAACAATGAATGGAAAAGGTAGACGGTTGAAATCTTTGTATATATTGCTTCTATATAGTCTAAGAAACATATATGCAAAGCATCCAAACAGTACCAATCGCCAATTTTTTGTTCTTCAAGTTTAAGTGAACAATGTGCCCCAATGGTTAATCCTTTATCGGAAATTATTTGTAACTTTCGACAAGTAGAACAATGAATGGAACAGTTAGACGGTTGAAATCATTGTATATATTGCTTCTATATAGTCTAAGAAACATATGTGCAAAGCATCCAAACAGTACAATACGACAATTTTTTGCTCTTCAAGTTTAAGTGAACTACGAGCCCCATTGTTAATCCTTTAATGGAAATTATTTGTAAATTTCGGCAAGTAGAACAATGAATGGAATAGGTAGACGGTTGAAATCATTTTATATATTGCTTCTAAATAGTCTAAGAAACATATATGCAAAGCATCCAAACAGTACCATTCGCCAATTTTTTGTTCTTCAAGTTTAAGTAAACTACGATCCCCATTGTTAATCCCTTAACGGAAATTATTTGTAACTTTCGACAAGTAGTACAATGAATGGAACAGGTAGACGGTTGAAATCATTGTATATATTGCTTCTATATAGTCTAAGAAACATATATGCAAAGCATCCAAACAGTACAATTCGACAATTTTTTGTTCTTCAAGTTTAGTGAACAATGAGCCCCAATGGTTAATCCTTTATCGGAAATTATTTGTAATTTTCGACAAGTAGAACAATGAATGGAACAGGTAGACGGCTGAAATCTTTGTATATATTGCTTCTATATAATCTAAGAAACATATATGCAAAGCATCCAAACAGTACCATTCGCCAATTTTTTGTTCTTCAAGTTTAAGTGAACTACGAGCCCCATTGTTAATACTTTAACGGAAATTATTTGTAAATTGCGAGAAGTAGAACAATGAATGGAACAGGTAGACGGTTGAAATCTTTGTATATATTGCTTCTATATAGTCTAAGAAACACATATGCAAAGCATCCAAAAAGTACAATTCGCCAATTTATTGTTCTTCAAGTTTAAGTGAACAACGAGCCCCATTGTTAATCCTTTAAAGGAAATTATCTGTAACTTTCGAGAAGTAGAAAAATGAATGGAACATGTAGACGGTTGAAATCATTGTATATATTGCTTCTATATAGTCTAAGAAACATATATGCAAAGCATCCGAACAGTACAATTCGACAATTTTTTGTTCTTCAAGTTTAAAGAACAATGAGCCCCAATGGTTGATCCTTTATCGGAAATTATTTGTAATTTTCGACAAGTAGAACAATGAATGGAACAGTTAGACGGTTGAAATCATTGTATATATTGCTTCTATATAGTCTAAGAAACATATATGCAAAGCATCCAAACAGTACAATACGACAATTTTTTGCTCTTCAAGTTTAAGTGAACTACGAGCCCCATTGTTAATCCTTTAAAGGAAATTATTTGTAAATTTCGGCAAGTAGAACAATGAATGGAATAGGTAGACTGTTGAAATCATTCTATATATTGCTTCTAAATAGTCTAAGAAACATATATGCAAAACATCCAAACAGTACCATTCGCCAATTTTTTGTTCTTCAAGTTTAAGTAAACTACGATCCCCATTGTTAATCCCTTAACGGAAATTATTTGTAACTTTCGACAAGTAGTACAATGAATGGAACAGGTAGACGGTTGAAATCATTGTATATATTGCTTCTATATAGTCTAAGAAACATATATGCAAAGCATCCAAACAGTACAATTCGACAATTTTTTGTTCTTCAAGTTTAGTGAACAATGAGCCCCAATGGTTAATCCTTTATCGGAAATTATTTGTAATTTTCGACAAGTAGAACAATGAATGGAACAGGTAGACGGTTGAAATCTTTGTATATATTGCTTCTATATAGTCTAAGAAACATATATGCAAATCATCCAAACAGTACAATTCGCCAATTTCTTGTTCTTCAAGTTTATGTAAACTACGATCCCCATTGTTAATCCCTGAACGGAAATTATTTGTAACTTTCGACAAGTAGAACAATGAATGGAACAGGTAGACGGTTGATATCTTTGTATATATTGCTTCTATATAATCTAAGAAACATATATGCAAAGCATCCAAACAGTACCATTCGCCAATTTTTTGTTCTTCAAGTTTAAGTGAACAATGAGCCCCAATGGTTAATCCGTTATCGGAAATTATTTGTAACTTTCGACAAGAAGAACAATGACTGGAAAAGGTAGACGGTTGAAATCTTTGAATATATTGCTTCTATATAGTCTAAGAAACATATATGCAAAGCATCCAAACAGTACAATTCGCCAATTTTTTGTTCTTCAAGTTTAAGTGAACAATGAGCCCAAATGGTTAACCCGTTATCGGAAATTATTTGTAACTTTCGACAAGTAGAACAATGAATGGAAAAGGTAGACGGTTGAAATCTTTGTATATATTGCTTCTATATAGTCTAAGAAACATATATGCAAAGCATCCAAACAGTACCAATCGCCAATTTTTTGTTCTTCAAGTTTAAGTGAACAATGTGCCCCAATGGTTAATCCTTTATCGGAAATTATTTGTAACTTTCGACAAGTAGAACAATGAATGGAACAGTTAGACGGTTGAAATCATTGTATATATTGCTTCTATATAGTCTAAGAAACATATGTGCAAAGCATCCAAACAGTACAATACGACAATTTTTTGCTCTTCAAGTTTAAGTGAACTACGAGCCCCATTGTTAATCCTTTAAAGGAAATTATTTGTAAATTTCGGCAAGTAGAACAATGAATGGAATAGGTAGACGGTTGAAATCATTCTATATATTGCTTCTAAATAGTCTAAGAAACATATATGCAAAGCATCCAAACAGTACCATTCGCCAATTTTTTGTTCTTCAAGTTTAAGTAAACTACGATCCCCATTGTTAATCCCTTAACGGAAATTATTTGTAACTTTCGACAAGTAGTACAATGAATGGAACAGGTAGACGGTTGAAATCATTGTATATATTGCTTCTATATAGTCTAAGAAACATATATGCAAAGCATCCAAACAGTACCATTCGCCAATTTTTTGTTCTTCAAGTTTAAGTGAACGACGAGCCCCATTGTTAATCCTTTATCGGAAATTATTTGTAATTTTCGACAAGTAGAACAATGAATGGAACAGGTAGACGGTTGAAATCTTTGTAAATATTGCTTCTATATAGTATAAGAAACATATATGCAAAGCATCCAAACAGTACAATTCGCCAATTTTTTGTTCTTCAAGTTTAAGTGAACAATGAGCCCCATTGTTAATCCTTTAAAGGCAATTATTTGTAACTTTCGACAAGTAGAACAATGAATGGAACTGGTAGACTGTTGAAATCATTGTATATATTGCTTCTATATAGTCTAAGAAACATTTATGCAAAGCATCCAAACAGTACAATTCGCCAATTTTTTGTTCTTCAAGTTTAAGTAAACTACGATCCCCATTGTTAATCCCTTAATGGAAATTATTTGTAACTTTCGACAAGTAGAACAGTGAATGGAACATGTAGACGGTTGAAATCTTTGTATATATTGCTTCAATATAGTATAAGAAACATATATGCAAAGCATCCAAACAGTACAATTCGCCAATTTATTGTTCTTCAAGTTTAAGTGAACAACGAGCCCCATTGTTAATCCTTTAAAGGAAATTATTTGTAACTTTCGACAAGTAGAACAATGAATGGAACAGGTAGACGGTTGAAATCATTGTATATATTGCTTCTATATAGTCTAAGAAACATATATGCAAAGCATCCAAACAGTACAATACGACAATTTTTTGCTCTTCACGTTTAAGTGAACTACGAGCCCCATTGTTAATCCTTTAATGGAAATTATTTGTAAATTTCGGCAAGTAGAACAATGAATGGAATAGGTAGACGGTTGAAATCATTTTATATATTGCTTCTAAATAGTCTAAGAAACATATGTGCAAAGCATCCAAACAGTACAATACGACAATTTTTTGCTCTTCAAGTTTAAGTGAACTACGAGCCCCATTGTTAATCCTTTAAAGGAAATTATTTGTAAATTTCGGCAAGTAGAACAATGAATGGAATAGGTAGACGGTTGAAATCATTCTATATATTGCTTCTAAATAGTCTAAGAAACATATATGCAAAGCATCCAAACAGTACCATTCGCCAATTTTTTGTTCTTCAAGTTTAAGTGAACGACGAGCCCCATTGTTAATCCTTTATCGGAAATTATTTGTAATTTTCGACAAGTAGAACAATGAATGGAACAGGTAGACGGTTAAAATCTTTGTAAATATTGCTTCTATATAGTATAAGAAACATATATGCAAAGCATCCAAACAGTACAATTCGCCAATTTTTTGTTCTTCAAGTTTAAGTGAACAATGAGCCCCATTGTTAATCCTTTAAAGGCAATTATTTGTAACTTTCGACAAGTAGAACAATGAATGGAACTGGTAGACTGTTGAAATCATTGTATATATTGCTTCTATATAGTCTAAGAAACATTTATGCAAAGCATCCAAACAGTACAATTCGCCAATTTTTTGTTCTTCAAGTTTAAGTAAACTACGATCCCCATTGTTAATCCCTTAATGGAAATTATTTGTAACTTTCGACAAGTAGAACAGTGAATGGAACAGGTAGACGGTTGAAATCTTTGTATATATTGCTTCAATATAGTATAAGAAACATATATGCAAAGCATCCAAACAGTACAATTCGCCAATTTATTGTTCTTCAAGTTTAAGTGAACAACGAGCCCCATTGTTAATCCTTTAAAGGAAATTATTTGTAACTTTCGACAAGTAGAACAATGAATGGAACAGGTAGACGGTTGAAATCATTGTATATATTGCTTCTATATAGTCTAAGAAACATATATGCAAAGCATCCAAACAGTACAATCCGCCAATTTTTTGTTCATCAAGTTTAAGTGAACTACGAGCCCCATTGTTAATCCCTTAACGGAAATTAATTGTAACTTTCTACAAGTAGAACAATGTTTGGAACACGTAGACGGTTGAAATCTTTGTATATATTGCTTCCATATAGTCTAAGAAACATGTACGCCAAGCATCCAAACAGTACAATTCGCCAATTTTTTGTACTTCAAGTTTAAGTGAACTACGAGCCCCATTGTTAATCCTTTAACGGAAATGAATTGTAACTTTCGACAAGTAGAACAATGAATGGAACAGGTAGACGGTTGAAATCTTTGTATATATTGCTTCTATATAGTCTAAGAAACATATATGCAAATCATCCAAACAGTACAATTCGCCAATTTCTTGTTCTTCAAGTTTAAGTAAACTACGATCCCCATTGTTAATCCCTGAACGGAAATTATTTGTAACTTTCGACAAGTAGAACAATGAATGGAACAGGTAGACTGTTGAAATCTTTGTATATATTGCTTCTATATAGTCTAAGAAACATGGACGCAAAGCATCCAAACAGTACAATTCGCCAATTATTTGATCTTCAAGTTTAAGTGAACTACGAGCCCCATTGTTAATACTTTAACGGAAATTATTTGTAAATTTCGACAAGTAGAACAATGAACGGAACAGGTAGACGGTTGAAATCAATGTATATATTGCTTCTTTATAGTCTAAGAAACATATATGCAAAGCATCCAAACAGTACCATTCGCCAATTTTTTGTTCTTCAAGTTTAAGTGAACTACGAGCCCCATTGTTAATCCTTTAAAGGAAATTATTTGTAACTTTCGACAAGTAGAACAATGAATGGAACAGGTAGACTGTTGAAATCTTTGTATATATTGCTTCTATATAGTCTAAGAAACATATATGCAAATCATCCAAACAGTACAATTCGCCAATTTCTTGTTCTTCAAGTTTATGTAAACTACGATCCCCATTGTTAATCCCTGAACGGAAATTATTTGTAACTTTCGACAAGTAGAACAATGAATGGAACAGGTAGACGGCTGAAATCTTTGTATATATTGCTTCTATATAATCTAAGAAACATATATGCAAAGCATCCAAACAGTACCATTCGCCAATTTTTTGTTCTTCAAGTTTAAGTGAACTACGAGCCCCATTGTTAATACTTTAACGGAAATTATTTGTAAATTGCGAGAAGTAGAACAATGAATGGAACAGGTAGACGGTTGAAATCTTTGTATATATTGCTTCTATATAGTCTAAGAAACACATATGCAAAGCATCCAAAAAGTACAATTCGCCAATTTATTGTTCTTCAAGTTTAAGTGAACAACGAGCCCCATTGTTAATCCTTTAAAGGAAATTATCTGTAACTTTCGAGAAGTAGAAAAATGAATGGAACATGTAGACGGTTGAAATCATTGTATATATTGCTTCTATATAGTCTAAGAAACATATATGCAAAGCATCCGAACAGTACAATTCGACAATTTTTTGTTCTTCAAGTTTAAAGAACAATGAGCCCCAATGGTTGATCCTTTATCGGAAATTATTTGTAATTTTCGACAAGTAGAACAATGAATGGAACAGTTAGACGGTTGAAATCATTGTATATATTGCTTCTATATAGTCTAAGAAACATATATGCAAAGCATCCAAACAGTACAATACGACAATTTTTTGCTCTTCAAGTTTAAGTGAACTACGAGCCCCATTGTTAATCCTTTAAAGGAAATTATTTGTAAATTTCGGCAAGTAGAACAATGAATGGAATAGGTAGACTGTTGAAATCATTCTATATATTGCTTCTAAATAGTCTAAGAAACATATATGCAAAGCATCCAAACAGTACCATTCGCCAATTTTTTGTTCTTCAAGTTTAAGTAAACTACGATCCCCATTGTTAATCCCTTAACGGAAATTATTTGTAACTTTCGACAAGTAGTACAATGAATGGAACAGGTAGACGGTTGAAATCATTGTATATATTGCTTCTATATAGTCTAAGAAACATATATGCAAAGCATCCAAACAGTACAATTCGACAATTTTTTGTTCTTCAAGTTTAGTGAACAATGAGCCCCAATGGTTAATCCTTTATCGGAAATTATTTGTAATTTTCGACAAGTAGAACAATGAATGGAACAGGTAGACGGTTGAAATCTTTGTATATATTGCTTCTATATAGTCTAAGAAACATATATGCAAATCATCCAAACAGTACAATTCGCCAATTTCTTGTTCTTCAAGTTTATGTAAACTACGATCCCCATTGTTAATCCCTGAACGGAAATTATTTGTAACTTTCGACAAGTAGAACAATGAATGGAACAGGTAGACGGTTGATATCTTTGTATATATTGCTTCTATATAATCTAAGAAACATATATGCAAAGCATCCAAACAGTACCATTCGCCAATTTTTTGTTCTTCAAGTTTAAGTGAACAATGAGCCCCAATGGTTAATCCGTTATCGGAAATTATTTGTAACTTTCGACAAGAAGAACAATGACTGGAAAAGGTAGACGGTTGAAATCTTTGAATATATTGCTTCTATATAGTCTAAGAAACATATATGCAAAGCATCCAAACAGTACAATTCGCCAATTTTTTGTTCTTCAAGTTTAAGTGAACAATGAGCCCAAATGGTTAACCCGTTATCGGAAATTATTTGTAACTTTCGACAAGTAGAACAATGAATGGAAAAGGTAGACGGTTGAAATCTTTGTATATATTGCTTCTATATAGTCTAAGAAACATATATGCAAAGCATCCAAACAGTACCAATCGCCAATTTTTTGTTCTTCAAGTTTAAGTGAACAATGTGCCCCAATGGTTAATCCTTTATCGGAAATTATTTGTAACTTTCGACAAGTAGAACAATGAATGGAACAGTTAGACGGTTGAAATCATTGTATATATTGCTTCTATATAGTCTAAGAAACATATGTGCAAAGCATCCAAACAGTACAATACGACAATTTTTTGCTCTTCAAGTTTAAGTGAACTACGAGCCCCATTGTTAATCCTTTAATGGAAATTATTTGTAAATTTCGGCAAGTAGAACAATGAATGGAATAGGTAGACGGTTGAAATCATTTTATATATTGCTTCTAAATAGTCTAAGAAACATATATGCAAAGCATCCAAACAGTACCATTCGCCAATTTTTTGTTCTTCAAGTTTAAGTAAACTACGATCCCCATTGTTAATCCCTTAACGGAAATTATTTGTAACTTTCGACAAGTAGTACAATGAATGGAACAGGTAGACGGTTGAAATCATTGTATATATTGCTTCTATATAGTCTAAGAAACATATATGCAAAGCATCCAAACAGTACAATTCGACAATTTTTTGTTCTTCAAGTTTAGTGAACAATGAGCCCCAATGGTTAATCCTTTATCGGAAATTATTTGTAATTTTCGACAAGTAGAACAATGAATGGAACAGGTAGACGGCTGAAATCTTTGTATATATTGCTTCTATATAATCTAAGAAACATATATGCAAAGCATCCAAACAGTACCATTCGCCAATTTTTTGTTCTTCAAGTTTAAGTGAACTACGAGCCCCATTGTTAATACTTTAACGGAAATTATTTGTAAATTGCGAGAAGTAGAACAATGAATGGAACAGGTAGACGGTTGAAATCTTTGTATATATTGCTTCTATATAGTCTAAGAAACACATATGCAAAGCATCCAAAAAGTACAATTCGCCAATTTATTGTTCTTCAAGTTTAAGTGAACAACGAGCCCCATTGTTAATCCTTTAAAGGAAATTATCTGTAACTTTCGAGAAGTAGAAAAATGAATGGAACATGTAGACGGTTGAAATCATTGTATATATTGCTTCTATATAGTCTAAGAAACATATATGCAAAGCATCCGAACAGTACAATTCGACAATTTTTTGTTCTTCAAGTTTAAAGAACAATGAGCCCCAATGGTTGATCCTTTATCGGAAATTATTTGTAATTTTCGACAAGTAGAACAATGAATGGAACAGTTAGACGGTTGAAATCATTGTATATATTGCTTCTATATAGTCTAAGAAACATATATGCAAAGCATCCAAACAGTACAATACGACAATTTTTTGCTCTTCAAGTTTAAGTGAACTACGAGCCCCATTGTTAATCCTTTAAAGGAAATTATTTGTAAATTTCGGCAAGTAGAACAATGAATGGAATAGGTAGACTGTTGAAATCATTCTATATATTGCTTCTAAATAGTCTAAGAAACATATATGCAAAACATCCAAACAGTACCATTCGCCAATTTTTTGTTCTTCAAGTTTAAGTAAACTACGATCCCCATTGTTAATCCCTTAACGGAAATTATTTGTAACTTTCGACAAGTAGTACAATGAATGGAACAGGTAGACGGTTGAAATCATTGTATATATTGCTTCTATATAGTCTAAGAAACATATATGCAAAGCATCCAAACAGTACAATTCGACAATTTTTTGTTCTTCAAGTTTAGTGAACAATGAGCCCCAATGGTTAATCCTTTATCGGAAATTATTTGTAATTTTCGACAAGAAGAACAATGACTGGAAAAGGTAGACGGTTGAAATCTTTGAATATATTGCTTCTATATAGTCTAAGAAACATATATGCAAAGCATCCAAACAGTACAATTCGCCAATTTTTTGTTCTTCAAGTTTAAGTGAACAATGAGCCCAAATGGTTAACCCGTTATCGGAAATTATTTGTAACTTTCGACAAGTAGAACAATGAATGGAAAAGGTAGACGGTTGAAATCTTTGTATATATTGCTTCTATATAGTCTAAGAAACATATATGCAAAGCATCCAAACAGTACCAATCGCCAATTTTTTGTTCTTCAAGTTTAAGTGAACAATGTGCCCCAATGGTTAATCCTTTATCGGAAATTATTTGTAACTTTCGACAAGTAGAACAATGAATGGAACAGTTAGACGGTTGAAATCATTGTATATATTGCTTCTATATAGTCTAAGAAACATATGTGCAAAGCATCCAAACAGTACAATACGACAATTTTTTGCTCTTCAAGTTTAAGTGAACTACGAGCCCCATTGTTAATCCTTTAAAGGAAATTATTTGTAAATTTCGGCAAGTAGAACAATGAATGGAATAGGTAGACGGTTGAAATCATTCTATATATTGCTTCTAAATAGTCTAAGAAACATATATGCAAAGCATCCAAACAGTACCATTCGCCAATTTTTTGTTCTTCAAGTTTAAGTAAACTACGATCCCCATTGTTAATCCCTTAACGGAAATTATTTGTAACTTTCGACAAGTAGTACAATGAATGGAACAGGTAGACGGTTGAAATCATTGTATATATTGCTTCTATATAGTCTAAGAAACATATATGCAAAGCATCCAAACAGTACCATTCGCCAATTTTTTGTTCTTCAAGTTTAAGTGAACGACGAGCCCCATTGTTAATCCTTTATCGGAAATTATTTGTAATTTTCGACAAGTAGAACAATGAATGGAACAGGTAGACGGTTGAAATCTTTGTAAATATTGCTTCTATATAGTATAAGAAACATATATGCAAAGCATCCAAACAGTACAATTCGCCAATTTTTTGTTCTTCAAGTTTAAGTGAACAATGAGCCCCATTGTTAATCCTTTAAAGGCAATTATTTGTAACTTTCGACAAGTAGAACAATGAATGGAACTGGTAGACTGTTGAAATCATTGTATATATTGCTTCTATATAGTCTAAGAAACATTTATGCAAAGCATCCAAACAGTACAATTCGCCAATTTTTTGTTCTTCAAGTTTAAGTAAACTACGATCCCCATTGTTAATCCCTTAATGGAAATTATTTGTAACTTTCGACAAGTAGAACAGTGAATGGAACAGGTAGACGGTTGAAATCTTTGTATATATTGCTTCAATATAGTATAAGAAACATATATGCAAAGCATCCAAACAGTACAATTCGCCAATTTATTGTTCTTCAAGTTTAAGTGAACAACGAGCCCCATTGTTAATCCTTTAAAGGAAATTATTTGTAACTTTCGACAAGTAGAACAATGAATGGAACAGGTAGACGGTTGAAATCATTGTATATATTGCTTCTATATAGTCTAAGAAACATATATGCAAAGCATCCAAAAAGTACAATTCGACAATTTTTTGTTCTTCAAGTTTAGTGAACAATGAGCCCCAATGGTTAATCCTTTATCGGAAATTATTTGTAATTTTCGACAAGTAGAACAATGAATGGAACAGGTAGACGGTTGAAATCATTGTATATATTGCTTCTATATAGTCTAAGAAACATATATGCAAAGCATCCAAACAGTACAATACGACAATTTTTTGCTCTTCAAGTTTAAGTGAACTACGAGCCCCATTGTTAATCCTTTAATGGAAATTATTTGTAAATTTCGGCAAGTAGAACAATGAATGGAATAGGTAGACGGTTGAAATCATTTTATATATTGCTTCTAAATAGTCTAAGAAACATATGTGCAAAGCATCCAAACAGTACAATACGACAATTTTTTGCTCTTCAAGTTTAAGTAAACTACGATCCCCATTGTTAATCCCTTAATGGAAATTATTTGTAACTTTCGACAAGTAGAACAGTGAATGGAACAGGTAGACGGTTGAAATCTTTGTATATATTGCTTCAATATAGTATAAGAAACATATATGCAAAGCATCCAAACAGTACAATTCGCCAATTTATTGTTCTTCAAGTTTAAGTGAACAACGAGCCCCATTGTTAATCCTTTAAAGGAAATTATTTGTAACTTTCGACAAGTAGAACAATGAATGGAACAGGTAGACGGTTGAAATCATTGTATATATTGCTTCTATATAGTCTAAGAAACATATATGCAAAGCATCCAAACAGTACCAATCGCCAATTTTTTGTTCTTCAAGTTTAAGTGAACAATGTGCCCCAATGGTTAATCCTTTATCGGAAATTATTTGTAACTTTCGACAAGTAGAACAATGAATGGAACAGTTAGACGGTTGAAATCATTGTATATATTGCTTCTATATAGTCTAAGAAACATATGTGCAAAGCATCCAAACAGTACAATACGACAATTTTTTGCTCTTCAAGTTTAAGTGAACTACGAGCCCCATTGTTAATCCTTTAAAGGAAATTATTTGTAAATTTCGGCAAGTAGAACAATGAATGGAACTGGTAGACTGTTGAAATCATTGTATATATTGCTTCTATATAGTCTAAGAAACATTTATGCAAAGCATCCAAACAGTACAATTCGCCAATTTTTTGTTCTTCAAGTTTAAGTAAACTACGATCCCCATTGTTAATCCCTTAATGGAAATTATTTGTAACTTTCGACAAGTAGAACAGTGAATGGAACAGGTAGACGGTTGAAATCTTTGTATATATTGCTTCAATATAGTATAAGAAACATATATGCAAAGCATCCAAACAGTACAATTCGCCAATTTATTGTTCTTCAAGTTTAAGTGAACAACGAGCCCCATTGTTAATCCTTTAAAGGAAATTATTTGTAACTTTCGACAAGTAGAACAATGAATGGAACAGGTAGACGGTTGAAATCATTGTATATATTGCTTCTATATAGTCTAAGAAACATATATGCAAAGCATCCAAAAAGTACAATTCGACAATTTTTTGTTCTTCAAGTTTAGTGAACAATGAGCCCCAATGGTTAATCCTTTATCGGAAATTATTTGTAATTTTCGACAAGTAGAACAATGAATGGAACAGGTAGACGGTTGAAATCATTGTATATATTGCTTCTATATAGTCTAAGAAACATATATGCAAAGCATCCAAACAGTACAATACGACAATTTTTTGCTCTTCAAGTTTAAGTGAACTACGAGCCCCATTGTTAATCCTTTAATGGAAATTATTTGTAAATTTCGGCAAGTAGAACAATGAATGGAATAGGTAGACGGTTGAAATCATTTTATATATTGCTTCTAAATAGTCTAAGAAACATATATGCAAAGCATCCAAACAGTGCCATTCGCCAATTTTTTGTTCTTCAAGTTTAAGTAAACTACGATCCCCATTGTTAATCCCTTAACGGAAATTATTTGTAACTTTCGACAAGTAGTACAATGAATGGAACAGGTAGACGGTTGAAATCATTGTATATATTGCTTCTATATAGTCTAAGAAACATATATGCAAAGCATCCAAACAGTACAATTCGACAATTTTTTGTTCTTCAAGTTTAAGTGAACAATGAGCCCCATTGTTAATCCTTTAAAGGCAATTATTTGTAACTTTCGACAAGTAGAACAATGAATGGAACTGGTAGACTGTTGAAATCATTGTATATATTGCTTCTATATAGTCTAAGAAACATTTATGCAAAGCATCCAAACAGTACAATTCGCCAATTTTTTGTTCTTCAAGTTTAAGTAAACTACGATCCCCATTGTTAATCCCTTAATGGAAATTATTTGTAACTTTCGACAAGTAGAACAGTGAATGGAACAGGTAGACTGTTGAAATCTTTGTATATATTGCTTCAATATAGTATAAGAAACATATATGCAAAGCATCCAAACAGTACAATTCGCCAATTTATTGTTCTTCAAGTTTAAGTGAACAACGAGCCCCATTGTTAATCCTTTAAAGGAAATTATTTGTAACTTTCGACAAGTAGAACAATGAATGGAACAGGTAGACGGTTGAAATCATTGCATATATTGCTTCTATATAGTCTAGGAAACATATATGCAAAGCATCCAAACAGTACAATTCGACAATTTTTTGTTCTTCAAGTTTAGTGAACAATGAGCCCCAATGGTTAATCCTTTATCGGAAATTATTTGTAATTTTCGACAAGTAGAACAATGAATGGAACAGGTAGACGGTTGAAATCATTGTATATATTGCTTCTATATAGTCTAAGAAACATATATGCAAAGCATCCAAACAGTACAATACGACAATTTTTTGCTCTTCAAGTTTAAGTGAACTACGAGCCCCATTGTTAATCCTTTAAAGGAAATTATTTGTAAATTTCGGCAAGTAGAACAATGAATGGAATAGGTAGACGGTTGAAATCATTCTATATATTGCTTCTAAATAGTCTAAGAAACATATATGCAAAGCATCCAAACAGTACCATTCGCCAATTTTTTGTTCTTCAAGTTTAAGTAAACTACGATCCCCATTGTTAATCCCTTAACGGAAATTATTTGTAACTTTCGACAAGTAGTACAATGAATGGAACAGGTAGACGGTTGAAATCATTGTATATATTGCTTCTATATAGTCTAAGAAACATATATGCAAAGCATCCAAACAGTACAATTCGACAATTTTTTGTTCTTCAAGTTTAGTGAACAATGAGCCCCAATGGTTAATCCTTTATCGGAAATTATTTGTAATTTTCGACAAGTAGAACAATGAATGGAACAGGTAGACGGTTGAAATCATTCTATATATTGCTTCTAAATAGTCTAAGAAACATATATGCAAAGCATCCAAACAGTACCATTCGCCAATTTTTTGTTCTTCAAGTTTAAGTGAACAACGAGCCCCATTGTTAATCCTTTAAAGGAAATTATTTGTAACTTTCGACAAGTAGAACAATGAATGGAACAGGTAGACGGTTGAAATCATTGTATATATTGCTTCTATATAGTCTAAGAAACATATATGCAAAGCATCCAAACAGTACCAATCGCCAATTTTTTGTTCTTCAAGTTTAAGTGAACAATGTGCCCCAATGGTTAATCCTTTATCGGAAATTATTTGTAACTTTCGACAAGTAGAACAATGAATGGAACAGTTAGACGGTTGAAATCATTGTATATATTGCTTCTATATAGTCTAAGAAACATATGTGCAAAGCATCCAAACAGTACAATACGACAATTTTTTGCTCTTCAAGTTTAAGTGAACTACGAGCCCCATTGTTAATCCTTTAAAGGAAATTATTTGTAAATTTCGGCAAGTAGAACAATGAATGGAACTGGTAGACTGTTGAAATCATTGTATATATTGCTTCTATATAGTCTAAGAAACATTTATGCAAAGCATCCAAACAGTACAATTCGCCAATTTTTTGTTCTTCAAGTTTAAGTAAACTACGATCCCCATTGTTAATCCCTTAATGGAAATTATTTGTAACTTTCGACAAGTAGAACAGTGAATGGAACAGGTAGACGGTTGAAATCTTTGTATATATTGCTTCAATATAGTATAAGAAACATATATGCAAAGCATCCAAACAGTACAATTCGCCAATTTATTGTTCTTCAAGTTTAAGTGAACAACGAGCCCCATTGTTAATCCTTTAAAGGAAATTATTTGTAACTTTCGACAAGTAGAACAATGAATGGAACAGGTAGACGGTTGAAATCATTGTATATATTGCTTCTATATAGTCTAAGAAACATATATGCAAAGCATCCAAAAAGTACAATTCGACAATTTTTTGTTCTTCAAGTTTAGTGAACAATGAGCCCCAATGGTTAATCCTTTATCGGAAATTATTTGTAATTTTCGACAAGTAGAACAATGAATGGAACAGGTAGACGGTTGAAATCATTGTATATATTGCTTCTATATAGTCTAAGAAACATATATGCAAAGCATCCAAACAGTACAATACGACAATTTTTTGCTCTTCAAGTTTAAGTGAACTACGAGCCCCATTGTTAATCCTTTAATGGAAATTATTTGTAAATTTCGGCAAGTAGAACAATGAATGGAATAGGTAGACGGTTGAAATCATTTTATATATTGCTTCTAAATAGTCTAAGAAACATATATGCAAAGCATCCAAACAGTGCCATTCGCCAATTTTTTGTTCTTCAAGTTTAAGTAAACTACGATCCCCATTGTTAATCCCTTAACGGAAATTATTTGTAACTTTCGACAAGTAGTACAATGAATGGAACAGGTAGACGGTTGAAATCATTGTATATATTGCTTCTATATAGTCTAAGAAACATATATGCAAAGCATCCAAACAGTACAATTCGACAATTTTTTGTTCTTCAAGTTTAAGTGAACAATGAGCCCCATTGTTAATCCTTTAAAGGCAATTATTTGTAACTTTCGACAAGTAGAACAATGAATGGAACTGGTAGACTGTTGAAATCATTGTATATATTGCTTCTATATAGTCTAAGAAACATTTATGCAAAGCATCCAAACAGTACAATTCGCCAATTTTTTGTTCTTCAAGTTTAAGTAAACTACGATCCCCATTGTTAATCCCTTAATGGAAATTATTTGTAACTTTCGACAAGTAGAACAGTGAATGGAACAGGTAGACTGTTGAAATCTTTGTATATATTGCTTCAATATAGTATAAGAAACATATATGCAAAGCATCCAAACAGTACAATTCGCCAATTTATTGTTCTTCAAGTTTAAGTGAACAACGAGCCCCATTGTTAATCCTTTAAAGGAAATTATTTGTAACTTTCGACAAGTAGAACAATGAATGGAACAGGTAGACGGTTGAAATCATTGCATATATTGCTTCTATATAGTCTAGGAAACATATATGCAAAGCATCCAAACAGTACAATTCGACAATTTTTTGTTCTTCAAGTTTAGTGAACAATGAGCCCCAATGGTTAATCCTTTATCGGAAATTATTTGTAATTTTCGACAAGTAGAACAATGAATGGAACAGGTAGACGGTTGAAATCATTGTATATATTGCTTCTATATAGTCTAAGAAACATATATGCAAAGCATCCAAACAGTACAATACGACAATTTTTTGCTCTTCAAGTTTAAGTGAACTACGAGCCCCATTGTTAATCCTTTAAAGGAAATTATTTGTAAATTTCGGCAAGTAGAACAATGAATGGAATAGGTAGACGGTTGAAATCATTCTATATATTGCTTCTAAATAGTCTAAGAAACATATATGCAAAGCATCCAAACAGTACCATTCGCCAATTTTTTGTTCTTCAAGTTTAAGTAAACTACGATCCCCATTGTTAATCCCTTAACGGAAATTATTTGTAACTTTCGACAAGTAGTACAATGAATGGAACAGGTAGACGGTTGAAATCATTGTATATATTGCTTCTATATAGTCTAAGAAACATATATGCAAAGCATCCAAACAGTACAATTCGACAATTTTTTGTTCTTCAAGTTTAGTGAACAATGAGCCCCAATGGTTAATCCTTTATCGGAAATTATTTGTAATTTTCGACAAGTAGAACAATGAATGGAACAGGTAGACGGTTGAAATCTTTGTATATATTGCTTCTATATAATCTAAGAAACATATATGCAAAGCATCCAAACAGTACCATTCGCCAATTTTTTATTCTTCAAGTTTAAGTGAACTACGAGCCCCATTGTTAATCCTTTAAAGGAAATTATTTGTAAATTTCGGCAAGTAGAACAATGAATGGAATAGGTAGACGGTTGAAATCTTTGTATATATTGCTTCTAAATAGTCTAAGAAACATATATGCAAAGCATCCAAACAGTACCATTCGCCAATTTTTTGTTCTTCAAGTTTAAGTAAACTACGATCCCCATTGTTAATCCCTTAACGGAAATTATTTGTAACTTTCGACAAGTAGAACAATGAATGGAACAGGTAGACGGTTGAAATCATTGTATATATTGCTTCTATATAGACTAAGAAACATATATGCAAAGCATCCAAACAGTACAATTCGACAATTTTTTGTTCTTCAAGTTTAGTGAACAATGAGCCCCAATGGTTAATCCTTTATCGGAAATTATTTGTAATTTTCGACAAGTAGAACAATGAATGGAACAGGTAGACGGTTGAAATCTTTGTATATATTGCTTCTATATAATCTAAGAAACATATATGCAAAGCATCCAAACAGTACCATTCGCCAATTTTTTGTTCTTCAAGTTTAAGTGAACGACGAGCCCCATTGTTAATCCTTTAACGGAAATTAATTGTAACTTTCGACAAGTAGAACAATGAATGGAACAGGTAGACGGTTGAAATCTTTGTATATATTGCTTCTATATAGTCTAAGAAACATATATGCAAAGCATCCAAACAGTACAATTCGCCAATTTTTTATTCTTCAAGTTTAAGTGAACAATGATCCCCATTGTTAATCATTTAAAGGAAATTATTTGTAACTTTCGACAAGTAGAACAATGAATGGAACAGGTAGACGGTTGAAATCTTTGTATATATTGCTTCTATATAGTCTAAGAAACATATATGCAAAGCATGCAAACAGTAAAATTCGCCAATTTCTTGTTCTTCAAGTTTAAGTAAACTACGATCCCCATTGTTAATGCCTTAACGGAAATTATTTGTAACTTTCGACAAGTAGAACAATGAATGGAACAGGTAGACGGTTGAAATCTTTGTATATATTGCTTCTATAAAGTCTAAGAAACATATATGCAAATCATCCAAACAGTACAATTCGCCAATTATTTGATCTTCAAGTTTAAGTGAACTACGAGCCCCATTGTTAATACTTTAACGGAAATTATTTGTAACTTGCGACAAGTAGAACAATGAATGGAACAGGTAGACGGTTGAAATCAATGTATATATTGCTTCTATATAGTCTAAGAAACATATATGCATAGCATCCAAACAGTACCATTCGCAACTTTTTTGTTCTTCAAGTTTAAGTGAACAACGAGCCCCATTGTTAATCCGTTAAAGGAAATTATTTGTAAATTTCGACAAGTAGAACAAGAATGGAACACGTAGACGGTTGAAATCTTTGTATATATTGCTTCCATATAGTCTAAGAAACATGTACACAAAGCATCCAAACAGTACCATTCGCCAATTTTTTGTTCTTCAATTTTAAGTGAACAATGAGCCCCATTGGTTAATCCTTTATCGGAAATTATTTGTAACTTTCGACAAGTAGAACAATGAATGGAACAGGTAGACGGTTGAAATCTTTGTATATATTGCTTCTATGTAGTCTAAGAAACATATATGCAAAGCATCCAAACAGTACAATTCGCCAATTTTTCGTTCTTCAAGTTTAAGTGAACAATGAGCCCCAATGGTTAATCCTTAATCGGAAATTATTTGTAAATTTCGACAAGTAGAACAATGAATGGAACAGGTAGCCGGTTGAAATCTTTGTATATATTGCTTCTATGTAGTCTAAGAAACATATATGCAAAGCATCCAAACAGTACAATTCGCCAATTGTTTGTTCTTCAAGTTTAAGTGAGCAATGAGCCCAAATGGTTAATCCGTTATCGGAAATTATTTGTAACTTTCGACAAGTAGAACAATGAATGGAACGGTTAGACGGTTGAAATCATTATATATATTGCTTCTATATAGTCTAAGAAACATATATGCAAAGCATCCAAACAGTACAATACGACAATTTTTTGCTCTTCAAGTTTAAGTGAACTACGAGCCCCATTGTTAATCCTTTAAAGGAAATTATTTGTAAATTTCGGCAAGTAGAACAATGAATGGAATAGGTAGACGGTTGAAATCATTGTATATAATGCTTCTAAATAGTGTAAGAAACATATATGCAAAGCATCCAAACAGTACCATTCGCCAATTTTTTGTTCTTCAAGTTTAAGTAAACTACGATCCCCATTGTTAATCCCTTAACGGAAATTATTTGTAACTTTCGACAAGTAGAACAATAAATGGAACAGGTAGACGGTTGAAATCATTGTATATATTGCTTCTATATAGTCTAAGAAACATATATGCAAAGCATCCAAACAGTACAATTCGACAATTTTTTGTTCTTCAAGTTTAGTGAACAATGAGCCCCAATGGTTAATCCTTTATCGGAAATTATTTGTAATTTTCGACAAGTAGAACAATGAATGGAACAGGTAGACGGTTGAAATCTTTGTATATATTGCTTCTATATAATCTAAGAAACATATATGCAAAGCATCCAAACAGTACCATTCGCCAATTTTTTGTTCTTCAAGTTTAAGTGAACAACGAGCCCCATTGTTAATCCTTTAAAGGAAATTATTTGTAACTTTCGACAAGTAGAACAATGAATGGAACAGGTAGACGGTTGAAATCTTTGTATATATTGCTTCTATATAGTCTAAGAAACATATATGCAAAGCATCCAAACAGTACCATTCGCCAATTTTTTGTTCTTCAAGTTTAAGTGATCGACGAGCCCCATTGTTAATCCTTTAACGGAAATTAATTGTAACTTTCGACAAGTAGAACAATGAATGGAACAGGTAGACGGTTGAAATCTTTGTATATATTGCTTCTATATAGTCTAAGAAACATATATGCAAAGCATCCAAACAGTACAATTCGCCAATTTATTGTTCTTCAAGTTTAAGTGAACAACGAGCCCCATTGTTAATCCTTTAAAGGAAATTATTTGTAACTTTCGACAGGTAGAACAATGAATGGAACAGGTAGACGGTTGAAATCATTGTATATATTGCTTCTATATAGTCTAAGAAACATATATGCGAAGCATCCAAACAGTACAATTCAACAATTTTTTGTTCTTCAAGTTTAGTGAACAATGAGCCCCAATGGTTAATCCTTTATCGGAAATTATTTGTAATTTTCGACAAGTAGAACAATGAATGGAACAGGTAGACGGTTGAAATCTTTGTATATATTGCTTCTATATAATCTAAGAAACATATATGCAAAGCATCCAAACAGTACAATTCGCCAATTATTTCATCTTCATGTTTAAGTGAACGACGAGCCCCATTGTTAATCCTTTAAAGGAAATTATTTGTAAATTTCGACAAGTAGGACAATGATTGGAACACGTAGACGGTTGAAATCTTTGTATATATTGCTTCCATATAGTCTAAGAAACATGTACGCAAAGCATCCAAACAGTACCATTCGCCAATTTTTTGTTCTTCAAGTTTAAGTGAACAATGAGCCCCATTGTTAATCCTTTATCGGAAATTATTTGTAACTTTCGACAAGTAGAACATTGAATGGAACAGGTAGACGGTTGAAATCAATGTATATATTGCTTCTATATAGTCTAAGAAACATATATGCAAAGCATCCAAACAGTACAATTCGACAATTTTTTGTTCTTCAAGTTTAGTGAACAATGAGCCCCAATGGTTAATCCTTTATCGGAAATTATTTGTAATTTTCGACAAGTAGAACAATGAATGGAACAGGTAGACGGTTGAAATCATTGTATATATTGCTTCTATATAGTCTAAGAAACATATATGCAAAGCATCCAAACAGTACAATACGACAATTTTTTGCTCTTCAAGTTTAAGTGAACTACGAGCCCCATTGTTAATCCTTTAATGGAAATTATTTGTAAATTTCGGCAAGTAGAACAATGAATGGAATAGGTAGACGGTTGAAATCATTTTATATATTGCTTCTAAATAGTCTAAGAAACATATGTGCAAAGCATCCAAACAGTACAATACGACAATTTTTTGCTCTTCAAGTTTAAGTAAACTACGATCCCCATTGTTAATCCCTTAATGGAAATTATTTGTAACTTTCGACAAGTAGAACAGTGAATGGAACAGGTAGACGGTTGAAATCTTTGTATATATTGCTTCAATATAGTATAAGAAACATATATGCAAAGCATCCAAACAGTACAATTCGCCAATTTATTGTTCTTCAAGTTTAAGTGAACAACGAGCCCCATTGTTAATCCTTTAAAGGAAATTATTTGTAACTTTCGACAAGTAGAACATTGAATGGAACAGGTAGACGGTTGAAATCAATGTATATATTGCTTCTATATAGTCTAAGAAACATATATGCAAAGCATCCAAACAGTACAATTCGACAATTTTTTGTTCTTCAAGTTTAGTGAACAATGAGCCCCAATGGTTAATCCTTTATCGGAAATTATTTGTAATTTTCGACAAGTAGAACAATGAATGGAACAGGTAGACGGTTGAAATCATTGTATATATTGCTTCTATATAGTCTAAGAAACATATATGCAAAGCATCCAAACAGTACAATACGACAATTTTTTGCTCTTCAAGTTTAAGTGAACTACGAGCCCCATTGTTAATCCTTTAATGGAAATTATTTGTAAATTTCGGCAAGTAGAACAATGAATGGAATAGGTAGACGGTTGAAATCATTTTATATATTGCTTCTAAATAGTCTAAGAAACATATGTGCAAAGCATCCAAACAGTACAATACGACAATTTTTTGCTCTTCAAGTTTAAGTAAACTACGATCCCCATTGTTAATCCCTTAATGGAAATTATTTGTAACTTTCGACAAGTAGAACAGTGAATGGAACAGGTAGACGGTTGAAATCTTTGTATATATTGCTTCAATATAGTATAAGAAACATATATGCAAAGCATCCAAACAGTACAATTCGCCAATTTATTGTTCTTCAAGTTTAAGTGAACAACGAGCCCCATTGTTAATCCTTTAAAGGAAATTATTTGTAACTTTCGACAAGTAGAACAATGAATGGAACAGGTAGACGGTTGAAATCATTGTATATATTGCTTCTATATAGTCTAAGAAACATATATGCAAAGCATCCAAACAGTACCAATCGCCAATTTTTTGTTCTTCAAGTTTAAGTGAACAATGTGCCCCAATGGTTAATCCTTTATCGGAAATTATTTGTAACTTTCGACAAGTAGAACAATGAATGGAACAGTTAGACGGTTGAAATCATTGTATATATTGCTTCTATATAGTCTAAGAAACATATGTGCAAAGCATCCAAACAGTACAATACGACAATTTTTTGCTCTTCAAGTTTAAGTGAACTACGAGCCCCATTGTTAATCCTTTAAAGGAAATTATTTGTAAATTTCGGCAAGTAGAACAATGAATGGAACTGGTAGACTGTTGAAATCATTGTATATATTGCTTCTATATAGTCTAAGAAACATTTATGCAAAGCATCCAAACAGTACAATTCGCCAATTTTTTGTTCTTCAAGTTTAAGTAAACTACGATCCCCATTGTTAATCCCTTAATGGAAATTATTTGTAACTTTCGACAAGTAGAACAGTGAATGGAACAGGTAGACGGTTGAAATCTTTGTATATATTGCTTCAATATAGTATAAGAAACATATATGCAAAGCATCCAAACAGTACAATTCGCCAATTTATTGTTCTTCAAGTTTAAGTGAACAACGAGCCCCATTGTTAATCCTTTAAAGGAAATTATTTGTAACTTTCGACAAGTAGAACAATGAATGGAACAGGTAGACGGTTGAAATCATTGTATATATTGCTTCTATATAGTCTAAGAAACATATATGCAAAGCATCCAAAAAGTACAATTCGACAATTTTTTGTTCTTCAAGTTTAGTGAACAATGAGCCCCAATGGTTAATCCTTTATCGGAAATTATTTGTAATTTTCGACAAGTAGAACAATGAATGGAACAGGTAGACGGTTGAAATCATTGTATATATTGCTTCTATATAGTCTAAGAAACATATATGCAAAGCATCCAAACAGTACAATACGACAATTTTTTGCTCTTCAAGTTTAAGTGAACTACGAGCCCCATTGTTAATCCTTTAAAGGAAATTATTTGTAACTTTCGACAAGTAGAACAATGAATGGAACAGGTAGACGGTTGAAATCATTGCATATATTGCTTCTATATAGTCTAGGAAACATATATGCAAAGCATCCAAACAGTGCCATTCGCCAATTTTTTGTTCTTCAAGTTTAAGTAAACTACGATCCCCATTGTTAATCCCTTAACGGAAATTATTTGTAACTTTCGACAAGTAGTACAATGAATGGAACAGGTAGACGGTTGAAATCATTGTATATATTGCTTCTATATAGTCTAAGAAACATATATGCAAAGCATCCAAACAGTACAATTCGACAATTTTTTGTTCTTCAAGTTTAAGTGAACAATGAGCCCCATTGTTAATCCTTTAAAGGCAATTATTTGTAACTTTCGACAAGTAGAACAATGAATGGAACTGGTAGACTGTTGAAATCATTGTATATATTGCTTCTATATAGTCTAAGAAACATTTATGCAAAGCATCCAAACAGTACAATTCGCCAATTTTTTGTTCTTCAAGTTTAAGTAAACTACGATCCCCATTGTTAATCCCTTAATGGAAATTATTTGTAACTTTCGACAAGTAGAACAGTGAATGGAACAGGTAGACTGTTGAAATCTTTGTATATATTGCTTCAATATAGTATAAGAAACATATATGCAAAGCATCCAAACAGTACAATTCGCCAATTTATTGTTCTTCAAGTTTAAGTGAACAACGAGCCCCATTGTTAATCCTTTAAAGGAAATTATTTGTAACTTTCGACAAGTAGAACAATGAATGGAACAGGTAGACGGTTGAAATCATTGCATATATTGCTTCTATATAGTCTAGGAAACATATATGCAAAGCATCCAAACAGTACAATTCGACAATTTTTTGTTCTTCAAGTTTAGTGAACAATGAGCCCCAATGGTTAATCCTTTATCGGAAATTATTTGTAATTTTCGACAAGTAGAACAATGAATGGAACAGGTAGACGGTTGAAATCATTGTATATATTGCTTCTATATAGTCTAAGAAACATATATGCAAAGCATCCAAACAGTACAATACGACAATTTTTTGCTCTTCAAGTTTAAGTGAACTACGAGCCCCATTGTTAATCCTTTAAAGGAAATTATTTGTAAATTTCGGCAAGTAGAACAATGAATGGAATAGGTAGACGGTTGAAATCATTCTATATATTGCTTCTAAATAGTCTAAGAAACATATATGCAAAGCATCCAAACAGTACCATTCGCCAATTTTTTGTTCTTCAAGTTTAAGTAAACTACGATCCCCATTGTTAATCCCTTAACGGAAATTATTTGTAACTTTCGACAAGTAGTACAATGAATGGAACAGGTAGACGGTTGAAATCATTGTATATATTGCTTCTATATAGTCTAAGAAACATATATGCAAAGCATCCAAACAGTACAATTCGACAATTTTTTGTTCTTCAAGTTTAGTGAACAATGAGCCCCAATGGTTAATCCTTTATCGGAAATTATTTGTAATTTTCGACAAGTAGAACAATGAATGGAACAGGTAGACGGTTGAAATCTTTGTATATATTGCTTCTATATAATCTAAGAAACATATATGCAAAGCATCCAAACAGTACCATTCGCCAATTTTTTATTCTTCAAGTTTAAGTGAACTACGAGCCCCATTGTTAATCCTTTAAAGGAAATTATTTGTAAATTTCGGCAAGTAGAACAATGAATGGAATAGGTAGACGGTTGAAATCATTGTATATATTGCTTCTAAATAGTCTAAGAAACATATATGCAAAGCATCCAAACAGTACCATTCGCCAATTTTTTGTTCTTCAAGTTTAAGTAAACTACGATCCCCATTGTTAATCCCTTAACGGAAATTATTTGTAACTTTCGACAAGTAGAACAATGAATGGAACAGGTAGACGGTTGAAATCATTGTATATATTGCTTCTATATAGACTAAGAAACATATATGCAAAGCATCCAAACAGTACAATTCGACAATTTTTTGTTCTTCAAGTTTAGTGAACAATGAGCCCCAATGGTTAATCCTTTATCGGAAATTATTTGTAATTTTCGACAAGTAGAACAATGAATGGAACAGGTAGACGGTTGAAATCTTTGTATATATTGCTTCTATATAATCTAAGAAACATATATGCAAAGCATCCAAACAGTACCATTCGCCAATTTTTTGTTCTTCAAGTTTAAGTGAACGACGAGCCCCATTGTTAATCCTTTAACGGAAATTAATTGTAACTTTCGACAAGTAGAACAATGAATGGAACAGGTAGACGGTTGAAATCTTTGTATATATTGCTTCTATATAGTCTAAGAAACATATATGCAAAGCATCCAAACAGTACAATTCGCCAATTTTTTATTCTTCAAGTTTAAGTGAACAATGATCCCCATTGTTAATCATTTAAAGGAAATTATTTGTAACTTTCGACAAGTAGAACAATGAATGGAACAGGTAGACGGTTGAAATCTTTGTATATATTGCTTCTATATAGTCTAAGAAACATATATGCAAAGCATGCAAACAGTAAAATTCGCCAATTTCTTGTTCTTCAAGTTTAAGTAAACTACGATCCCCATTGTTAATGCCTTAACGGAAATTATTTGTAACTTTCGACAAGTAGAACAATGAATGGAACAGGTAGACGGTTGAAATCTTTGTATATATTGCTTCTATAAAGTCTAAGAAACATATATGCAAATCATCCAAACAGTACAATTCGCCAATTATTTGATCTTCAAGTTTAAGTGAACTACGAGCCCCATTGTTAATACTTTAACGGAAATTATTTGTAACTTGCGACAAGTAGAACAATGAATGGAACAGGTAGACGGTTGAAATCAATGTATATATTGCTTCTATATAGTCTAAGAAACATATATGCAAAGCATCCAAACAGTACCATTCGCAACTTTTTTGTTCTTCAAGTTTAAGTGAACAACGAGCCCCATTGTTAATCCGTTAAAGGAAATTATTTGTAAATTTCGACAAGTAGAACAAGAATGGAACACGTAGACGGTTGAAATCTTTGTATATATTGCTTCCATATAGTCTAAGAAACATGTACACAAAGCATCCAAACAGTACCATTCGCCAATTTTTTGTTCTTCAATTTTAAGTGAACAATGAGCCCCATTGGTTAATCCTTTATCGGAAATTATTTGTAACTTTCGACAAGTAGAACAATGAATGGAACAGGTAGACGGTTGAAATCATTGTATATATTGCTTCTATATAGTCTAAGAAACATATATGCAAAGCATCCAAACAGTACAATTCGACAATTTTTTGTTCTTCAAGTTTAGTGAACAATGAGCCCCAATGGTTAATCCTTTATCGGAAATTATTTGTAATTTTCGACAAGTAGAACAATGAATGGAACAGGTAGACGGTTGAAATCTTTGTATATATTGCTTCTATATAATCTAAGAAACATATATGCAAAGCATCCAAACAGTACCATTCGCCAATTTTTTGTTCTTCAAGTTTAAGTGAACAACGAGCCCCATTGTTAATCCTTTAAAGGAAATTATTTGTAACTTTCGACAAGTAGAACAATGAATGGAACAGGTAGACGGTTGAAATCTTTGTATATATTGCTTCTATATAGTCTAAGAAACATATATGCAAAGCATCCAAACAGTACCATTCGCCAATTTTTTGTTCTTCAAGTTTAAGTGATCGACGAGCCCCATTGTTAATCCTTTAACGGAAATTAATTGTAACTTTCGACAAGTAGAACAATGAATGGAACAGGTAGACGGTTGAAATCTTTGTATATATTGCTTCTATATAGTCTAAGAAACATATATGCAAAGCATCCAAACAGTACAATTCGCCAATTTATTGTTCTTCAAGTTTAAGTGAACAACGAGCCCCATTGTTAATCCTTTAAAGGAAATTATTTGTAACTTTCGACAGGTAGAACAATGAATGGAACAGGTAGACGGTTGAAATCATTGTATATATTGCTTCTATATAGTCTAAGAAACATATATGCGAAGCATCCAAACAGTACAATTCAACAATTTTTTGTTCTTCAAGTTTAGTGAACAATGAGCCCCAATGGTTAATCCTTTATCGGAAATTATTTGTAATTTTCGACAAGTAGAACAATGAATGGAACAGGTAGACGGTTGAAATCTTTGTATATATTGCTTCTATATAATCTAAGAAACATATATGCAAAGCATCCAAACAGTACAATTCGCCAATTATTTCATCTTCATGTTTAAGTGAACGACGAGCCCCATTGTTAATCCTTTAAAGGAAATTATTTGTAAATTTCGACAAGTAGGACAATGATTGGAACACGTAGACGGTTGAAATCTTTGTATATATTGCTTCCATATAGTCTAAGAAACATGTACGCAAAGCATCCAAACAGTACCATTCGCCAATTTTTTGTTCTTCAAGTTTAAGTGAACAATGAGCCCCATTGTTAATCCTTTATCGGAAATTATTTGTAACTTTCGACAAGTAGAACATTGAATGGAACAGGTAGACGGTTGAAATCAATGTATATATTGCTTCTATATAGTCTAAGAAACATATATGCAAAGCATCCAAACAGTACCATTCGCCAATTATTTCATCTTCATGTTTAAGTGAACTACGAGTCCCATTGTTAATACTTTAACGGAAATTATTTGTAACTTGCGAGAAGTAGAACAATGAATGGAACTGGTAGCCGGTTGAAATCAATGTATATATTGCTTCTATATAGTCTAAGAAACATATATGCAAAGCATCCAAACAGTACCATTCGCCAATATTTTGTTCTTCAAGTTTAAGTGAACGACGAGCCCCATTGTTAATCCTTTAACGGAAATTAATTGTAACTTTCGACAAGTAGAACAATGAATGGAACAGGTAGACGGTTGAAATCTTTGTATATATTGCTTCGATAAAGTCTAAGAAACATATATGCAAATCATCCAAACAGTACAATTCGCCAATTGTTTGTTCTTCAAGTTTAAGTGAGCAATGAGCCCAAATGGTTAATCCGTTATCGGAAATTATTTGTAACTTTCGACAAGTAGAACAATGAATGGAACAGGTAGCCGGTTGAAATCTTTGTATATATTGCTTCTATGTAGTCTAAGAAACATATATGCAAAGCATCCAAACAGTACAATTCGCCAATTATTTGATCTTCAAGTTTAAGTGAACTACGAGCCCCATTGTTAATCCTTTAACGGAAATTAATTGTAACTTTCGACAAGTAGAACAATGAATGGAACAGGTAGACGGTTGAAATCTTTGTATATATTGCTTCTATAAAGTCTAAGAAACATATATGCAAATCATCCAAACAGTACAATTCGCCAATTATTTGATCTTCAAGTTTAAGTGAACTACGAGCCCCATTGTTAATACTTTAACGGAAATTATTTGTAACTTGCGACAAGTAGAACAATGAATGGAACAGGTAGACGGTTGAAATCAATGTATATATTGCTTCTATATAGTCTAAGAAACATATATGCAAAGCATCCAAACAGTACCATTCGCCACTTTTTTGTTCTTCAAGTTTAAGTGAACAACGAGCCCCATTGTTAATCCTTTAAAGGAAATTATTTGTAAATTTCGACAAGTAGAACAAGATTGGAACACGTAGACGGTTGAAATCTTTGTATATATTGCTTCCATATAGTCTAAGAAACATGTACACAAAGCATCCAAACAGTACCATTCGCCAATTTTTTGTTCTTCAATTTTAAGTGAACAATGAGCCCCAATGGTTAATCCTTTATCGGAAATTATTTGTAACTTTCGACAAGTAGAACAATGAATGGAACAGGTAGACGGTTGAAATCTTTGTATATATTGCTTCTATGTAGTCTAAGAAACATATATGCAAAGCATCCAAACAGTACAATTCGCCAATTTTTCGTTCTTCAAGTTTAAGTGAACAATGAGCCCCAATGGTTAATCCTTAATCGGAAATTATTTGTAAATTTCGACAAGTAGAACAATGAATGGAACAGGTAGCCGGTTGAAATCTTTGTATATATTGCTTCTATGTAGTCTAAGAAACATATATGCAAAGCATCCAAACAGTACAATTCGCCAATTGTTTGTTCTTCAAGTTTAAGTGAGCAATGAGCCCAAATGGTTAATCCGTTATCGGAAATTATTTGTAACTTTCGACAAGTAGAACAATGAATGGAAAAGGTAGACGGTTGAAATCTTTGTATATATTGCTTCTATATAGTCTAAGAAACATATATGCAAAGCATCCAAACAGTACCATTCGCCTATTTTTTGTTCTTCAAGTTTAAGTGAACAATGTGCCCCAATGGTTAATCCTTTATCGGAAATTATTTGTAATTTTCGACAAGTAGAACAATGAATGGAACGGTTAGACGGTTGAAATCATTGTATATATTGCTTCTATATAGTCTAAGAAACATATATGCAAAGCATCCAAACAGTACAATACGACAATTTTTTGCTCTTCAAGTTTAAGTAAACTACGATCCCCATTGTTAATCCCTTAACGGAAATTATTTGTAACTTTCGACAAGTAGAACAATAAATGGAACAGGTAGACGGTTGAAATCATTGTATATATTGCTTCTATATAGTCTAAGAAACATATATGCAAAGCATCCAAACAGTACAATTCGACAATTTTTTGTTCTTCAAGTTTAGTGAACAATGAGCCCCAATGGTTAATCCTTTATCGGAAATTATTTGTAATTTTCGACAAGTAGAACAATGAATGGAACAGGTAGACGGTTGAAATCTTTGTATATATTGCTTCTATATAATCTAAGAAACATATATGCAAAGCATCCAAACAGTACCATTCGCCAATTTTTTGTTCTTCAAGTTTAAGTGAACAACGAGCCCCATTGTTAATCCTTTAAAGGAAATTATTTGTAACTTTCGACAAGTAGAACAATGAATGGAACAGGTAGACGGTTGAAATCTTTGTATATATTGCTTCTATAAAGTCTAAGAAACATATATGCAAATCATCCAAACAGTACAATTCGCCAATTATTTGTTCTTCAAGTTTAAGTGAACTACGAGCCCCATTGTTAATCGTTTAAAGGAAATTATTTGTAAATTTCGACAAGTAGAACAATGATTGGGACACGTAGACGGTTGAAATCTTTGTATATATTGCTTCTATATAGTCTAAGAAACATGTACGCAAAGCATCCATACAGTACCATTCGCCAATTTTTTGTTCTTCAAGTTTAAGTGAACAATGAGCCCCAATGGTTAATCCTTTATCGGAAATTATTTGTAACTTGCGACAAGTAGAACAATGAATGGAACAGGTAGACGGTTGAAATCAATGTATATATTGCTTCTATATAGTCTAAGAAACATATATGCAAAGCATCCAAACAGTACCATTCGCCAATTTTTTGTTCTTCAAGTTTAAGTGAACGACGAGCCCCATTGTTAATCCTTTAAAGGAAATTATTTGTAAATTTCGACAAGTAGAACAATGAATGGAACAGGTAGACGGTTGCAATCATTGTATATATTGCTTCTATATAGTCTAAGAAACATATATGCAAAGCATCCAAACAGTACAATTCGACAATTTTTTGTTCTTCAAGTTTAGTGAACAATGAGCCCCAATGGTTAATCCTTTATCGGAAATTATTTGTAATTTTCGACAAGTAGAACAATGAATGGAACAGGTAGACGGTTGAAATCTTTGTATATATTGCTTCTATTTAATCTAAGAAACATATATGCAAAGCATCCAAACAGTACCATTCGCCAATTTTTTGTTCTTCAAGTTTAAGTAAACTACGATCCCCATTGTTAATCCCTTAACGGAAATTATTTGTAACTTTCGACAAGTAGAACAATAAATGGAACAGGTAGACGGTTGAAATCATTGTATATATTGCTTCTATATAGTCTAAGAAACATATATGCAAAGCATCCAAAGAGTACAATTCGACAATTTTTTGTTCTTCAAGTTTAGTGAACAATGAGCCCCAATGGTTAATCCTTTATCGGAAATTATTTGTAATTTTCGACAAGTAGAACAATGAATGGAACAGGTAGACGGTTGAAATCTTTGTATATATTGCTTCTATATAATCTAAGAAACATATATGCAAAGCATCCAAACAGTACCATTCGCCAATTTTTTGTTCTTCAAGTTTAAGTGAACAACGAGCCCCATTGTTAATCCTTTAAAGGAAATTATTTGTAACTTTCGACAAGTAGAACAATGAATGGAACAGGTAGACGGTTGAAATCTTTGTATATATTGCTTCTATATAGTCTAAGAAACATATATGCAAAGCATCCAAACAGTACCAATCGCCAATTTTTTGTTCTTCAAGTTTAAGTGATCGACGAGCCCCATTGTTAATCCTTTAACGGAAATTAATTGTAACTTTCGACAAGTAGAACAATGAATGGAACAGGTAGACGGTTGAAATCTTTGTATATATTGCTTCTATATAGTCTAAGAAACATATATGCAAAGCATGCAAACAGTAAAATTCGCCAATTTCTTGTTCTTCAAGTTTAAGTAAACTACGATCCCCATTGTTAATGCCTTAACGGAAATTATTTGTAACTTTCGACAAGTAGAACAATGAATGGAACAGGTAGACGGTTGAAATCTTTGTATATATTGCTTCTATAAAATCTAAGAAACATATATGCAAATCATCCAAACAGTACAATACGACAATTTTTTGCTCTTCAAGTTTAAGTGAACTACGAGCCCCATTGTTAATCCTTTAAAGGAAATTATTTGTATATTTCGGCAAGTAGAACAATGAATGGAATAGGTAGACGGTTGAAATCATTGTATATAATGCTTCTAAATAGTCTAAGAAACATATATGCAAAGCATCCAAACAGTACCATTCGCCAATTTTTTGTTCTTCAAGTTTAAGTAAACTACGATCCCCATTGTTAATCCCTTAACGGAAATTATTTGTAACTTTCGACAAGTAGAACAATAAATGGAACAGGTAGACGGTTGAAATCATTGTATATATTGCTTCTATATAGTCTAAGAAACATATATGCAAAGCATCCAAACAGTACAATTCGACAATTTTTTGTTCTTCAAGTTTAGTGAACAATGAGCCCCAATGGTTAATCCTTTATCGGAAATTATTTGTAATTTTCGACAAGTAGAACAATGAATGGAACAGGTAGACGGTTGAAATCTTTGTATATATTGCTTCTATATAATCTAAGAAACATATATGCAAAGCATCCAAACAGTACCATTCGCCAATTTTTTGTTCTTCAAGTTTAAGTGAACAACGAGCCCCATTGTTAATCCTTTAAAGGAAATTATTTGTAACTTTCGACAAGTAGAACAATGAATGGAACAGGTAGACGGTTGAAATCTTTGTATATATTGCTTCTATAAAGTCTAAGAAACATATATGCAAATCATCCAAACAGTACAATTCGCCAATTATTTGTTCTTCAAGTTTAAGTGAACTACGAGCCCCATTGTTAATCGTTTAAAGGAAATTATTTGTAAATTTCGACAAGTAGAACAATGATTGGGACACGTAGACGGTTGAAATCTTTGTATATATTGCTTCTATATAGTCTAAGAAACATGTACGCAAAGCATCCATACAGTACCATTCGCCAATTTTTTGTTCTTCAAGTTTAAGTGAACAATGAGCCCCAATGGTTAATCCTTTATCGGAAATTATTTGTAACTTGCGACAAGTAGAACAATGAATGGAACAGGTAGACGGTTGAAATCAATGTATATATTGCTTCTATATAGTCTAAGAAACATATATGCAAAGCATCCAAACAGTACCATTCGCCAATTTTTTGTTCTTCAAGTTTAAGTGAACGACGAGCCCCATTGTTAATCCTTTAAAGGAAATTATTTGTAAATTTCGACAAGTAGAACAATGAATGGAACAGGTAGACGGTTGCAATCATTGTATATATTGCTTCTATATAGTCTAAGAAACATATATGCAAAGCATCCAAACAGTACAATTCGACAATTTTTTGTTCTTCAAGTTTAGTGAACAATGAGCCCCAATGGTTAATCCTTTATCGGAAATTATTTGTAATTTTCGACAAGTAGAACAATGAATGGAACAGGTAGACGGTTGAAATCTTTGTATATATTGCTTCTATATAATCTAAGAAACATATATGCAAAGCATCCAAACAGTACAATTCGCCAATTATTTCATCTTCATGTTTATGTGAACGACGAGCCCCATTGTTAATCCTTTAAAGGAAATTATTTGTAAATTTCGACAAGTAGGACACTGATTGGAACACGTAGACGGTTGAAATCTTTGTATATATTGCTTCCATATAGTCTAAGAAACATGTACGCAAAGCATCCAAACAGTACCATTCGCCAATTTTTTGTTCTTCAAGTTTAAGTGAACAATGAGCCCCATTGTTAATCCTTTATCGGAAATTATTTGTAACTTTCGACAAGTAGAACATTGAATGGAACAGGTAGACGGTTGAAATCTTTGTATCTATTGCTTCTATATAGTCTAAGAAACATATATGCAAAGCATCCAAACAGTACCATTCGCCAATTTTTTGTTCTTCAAGTTTAAGTGAACAATGAGCCCCATTGTTAATCCTTTATCGGAAATTATTTGTAACTTTCGACAAGTAGAACAATGAATGGAACAGGTAGACGGTTGAAATCCTTGCATATATTGCTTCCATATAGTCTAAGAAACATGTACGCAAAGCATCCAAACAGTAACATTCGCCAATTTTTTGTCCTTTAATTTTAAGTGAACTACGAGCCCCATTGTTAATCCTTTAAAGGAAATTATTTGTAACTTTCGACAAGTAGAACAATGAATGGAACAGGTAGACGGTTGAAATCTTTGTATATATTGCTTCTATAAAGTCTAAGAAACATATATGCAAATCATCCAAACAGTACAATTCGCCAATTATTTGTTCTTCAAGTTTAAGTGAACTACGAGCCCCATTGTTAATACTTTAACGGAAATTATTTGTAACTTGCGACAAATAGAACAATGAATGGAACAGGTAGACGGTTGAAATCAATGTATATATTGGTTCTATATAGTCTAAGAAACATATATGCAAAGCATCCAAACAGTACCATTCGCCACTTTTTTGTTCTTCAAGTTTAAGTGAACAACGAGCCCCATTGTTAATCCTTTAAAGGAAATTATTTGTAAATTTCGACAAGTAGAACAATGATTGGAACACGTAGACGGTTGAACTCTTTGTATATATTGCTTCCATATAGTCTAAGAAACATGTACGCAAAGCATCCAAACAGTACCATTCGCCAATTATTTCATCTTCATGTTTAAGTGAACTACGAGTCCCATTGTTAATACTTTAACGGAAATTATTTGTAACTTGCGAGAAGTAGAACAATGAATGGAACTGGTAGCCGGTTGAAATCAATGTATATATTGCTTCAATATAGTCTAAGAAACATATATGCAAAGCATCCAAACAGTACCATTCGCCAATTTTTTGTTCTTCAAGTTTAGTGAACAATGAGCCCCAATGGTTAATCCTTTATCGGAAATTATTTGTAATTTTCGACAAGTAGAACAATGAATGGAACAGGTAGACGGTTGAAATCTTTGTATATATTGCTTCTATATAGTCTAAGAAACATATATGCAAAGCATCCAAACAGTACAATTCGCCAATTTATTGTTCTTCAAGTTTAAGTTAACTACGAGCCCCATTGTTAATCCTTTAAAGGAAATTATGTGTAAATTTCGACAAGTAGAACAATGATTGGAACACGCAGACGGTTGAAATCTTTGTATATATTGCTTCCATATAGTCTAAGAAACATGTACGCAAAGCATCCAAACAGTACCATTCGCGAATTTTTTGGTCTTCAAGTTTAAGTGAACAATGAGCCCCAATGGTTAATCCTTTATCGGAAATTATTTGTAATTTTCGACAAGTCGAACAATGATTGGAACACGTAGACGGTTGAAATCTTTGTATATATTGCTTCCATATAGTCTAAGAAACATATATGCAAAGCATCCAAACAGTACCGTTCGCCAATTTTTTGTTCTTCAAGTTTAAGTGAACAATGAGCCCCAATGGTTAATCCTTTATCGGAAATTATTTGTAACTTTCGACAAGTAGAACAATGAATGGAACAGGTAGACGGTTGAAATCTTTGTATATATTGCTTCTATATAATCTAAGAAACATATATGCAAAGCATCCGAACAGTACCATTCGCCAATTTTTTGTTCTTCAAGTTTAAGTGAACGACGAGCCCCATTGTTAATCCTTTAACGGAAATTAATTGTAACTTTAGACAAGTAGAACAATGAATGGAACAGGTAGACGGTTGAAATCTTTGTATATATTGCTTCTATATAGTCTAAGAAACATGTACGCAAAGCATCCAAACAGTACCATTCGCCAATTTTTTGTTCTTCAAGTTTAAGTGAACAATGAGCCCCATTGTTAATCCTTTATCGGAAATTATTTGTAACTTTCGACATGTAGAACATTGAATGGAACAGGTAGACGATTGAAATCTTTGTATCTATTGCTTCTATATAGTCTAAGAAACATATATGCAAAGCATCCAAACAGTACCATTCGCCAATTTTTTGTTCTACAATTTTAAGTGAACAGTGAGCCCCAATGGTTAATCCTTTATCGGAAATTATTTGTAACTTTCGACAAGTAGAACAATGAATGGAACAGGTAGACGTTTGAAATCAATGTATATATTGCTTCTATATAGTCTAAGAAACATATATGCAAAGCATCCAAACAGTACAATTCGCCAATTTTTTGTTCTTCAAGTTTAAGTGAGCAATGAGCCCAAATGGTTAATCCGTTATCGGAAATTATTTGTAACTTTCGACAAGTAGAACAATGAATGGAAAAGGTAGACGGTTGAAATCTTTGTATATATTGCTTCTATATAGTCTAAGAAACATATATGCAAAGCATCCAAACAGTACCATTCGCCAATTTTTTGTTCTTCAAGTTTAAGTGAACAATGTGCCCCAATGGTTAATCCTTTATCGGAAATTATTTGTAATTTTCGACAAGTAGAACAATGAATGGAACGGTTAGACGGTTGAAATCATTGTATATATTGCTTCTATATAGTCTAAGAAACATATATGCAAAGCATCCAAACAGTACAATACGACAATTTTTTGCTCTTCAAGTTTAAGTGAACTACGAGCCCCATTGTTAATCCTTTAAAGGAAATTATTTGTAAATTTCGGCAAGTAGAACAATGAATGGAATAGGTAGACGGTTGAAATCATTGTATATAATGCTTCTAAATAGTCTAAGAAACATATATGCAAAGCATCCAAACAGTACCATTCGCCAATTTTTTGTTCTTCAAGTTTAAGTAAACTACGATCCCCATTGTTAATCCCTTAACGGAAATTATTTGTAACTTTCGACAAGTAGAACAATAAATGGAACAGGTAGACGGTTGAAATCATTGTATATATTGCTTCTATATAGTCTAAGAAACATATATGCAAAGCATCCAAACAGTACAATTCGACAATTTTTTGTTCTTCAAGTTTAGTGAACAATGAGCCCCAATGGTTAATCCTTTATCGGAAATTATTTGTAATTTTCGACAAGTAGAACAATGAATGGAACAGGTAGACGGTTGAAATCTTTGTATATATTGCTTCTACATAATCTAAGAAACATATATGCAAAGCATCCAAACAGTACCATTCGCCAATTTTTTGTTCTTCAAGTTTAAGTGAACAACGAGCCCCATTGTTAATCCTTTAAAGGAAATTATTTGTAACTTTCGACAAGTAGAACAATGAATGGAACAGGTAGACGGTTGAAATCTTTGTATATATTGCTTCTATATAGTCTAAGAAACATATATGCAAAGCATCCAAACAGTACAATTCGCCAATTTATTGTTCTTCAAGTTTAAGTTAACTACGAGCCCCATTGTTAATCCTTTAAAGGAAATTATGTGTAAATTTCGACAAGTAGAACAATGATTGGAACACGCAGACGGTTGAAATCTTTGTATATATTGCTTCCATATAGTCTAAGAAACATGTACGCAAAGCATCCAAACAGTACCATTCGCGAATTTTTTGGTCTTCAAGTTTAAGTGAACAATGAGCCCCAATGGTTAATCCTTTATCGGAAATTATTTGTAATTTTCGACAAGTCGAACAATGATTGGAACACGTAGACGGTTGAAATCTTTGTATATATTGCTTCCATATAGTCTAAGAAACATATATGCAAAGCATCCAAACAGTACCGTTCGCCAATTTTTTGTTCTTCAAGTTTAAGTGAACAATGAGCCCCAATGGTTAATCCTTTATCGGAAATTATTTGTAACTTTCGACAAGTAGAACAATGAATGGAACAGGTAGACGGTTGAAATCTTTGTATATATTGCTTCTATATAATCTAAGAAACATATATGAAAAGCATCCGAACAGTACCATTCGCCAATTTTTTGTTCTTCAAGTTTAAGTGAACGACGAGCCCCATTGTTAATCCTTTAACGGAAATTAATTGTAACTTTAGACAAGTAGAACAATGAATGGAACAGGTAGACGGTTGAAATCTTTGTATATATTGCTTCTATATAGTCTAAGAAACATGTACGCAAAGCATCCAAACAGTACCATTCGCCAATTTTTTGTTCTTCAAGTTTAAGTGAACAATGAGCCCCATTGTTAATCCTTTATCGGAAATTATTTGTAACTTTCGACATGTAGAACATTGAATGGAACAGGTAGACGATTGAAATCTTTGTATCTATTGCTTCTATATAGTCTAAGAAACATATATGCAAAGCATCCAAACAGTACCATTCGCCAATTTTTTGTTCTACAATTTTAAGTGAACAGTGAGCCCCAATGGTTAATCCTTTATCGGAAATTATTTGTAACTTTCGACAAGTAGAACAATGAATGGAACAGGTAGACGTTTGAAATCAATGTATATATTGCTTCTATATAGTCTAAGAAACATATATGCAAAGCATCCAAACAGTACAATTCGCCAATTTTTTGTTCTTCAAGTTTAAGTGAGCAATGAGCCCAAATGGTTAATCCGTTATCGGAAATTATTTGTAACTTTCGACAAGTAGAACAATGAATGGAAAAGGTAGACGGTTGAAATCTTTGTATATATTGCTTCTATATAGTCTAAGAAACATATATGCAAAGCATCCAAACAGTACCATTCGCCAATTTTTTGTTCTTCAAGTTTAAGTGAACAATGTGCCCCAATGGTTAATCCTTTATCGGAAATTATTTGTAATTTTCGACAAGTAGAACAATGAATGGAACGGTTAGACGGTTGAAATCATTGTATATATTGCTTCTATATAGTCTAAGAAACATATATGCAAAGCATCCAAACAGTACAATACGACAATTTTTTGCTCTTCAAGTTTAAGTGAACTACGAGCCCCATTGTTAATCCTTTAAAGGAAATTATTTGTAAATTTCGGCAAGTAGAACAATGAATGGAATAGGTAGACGGTTGAAATCATTGTATATAATGCTTCTAAATAGTCTAAGAAACATATATGCAAAGCATCCAAACAGTACCATTCGCCAATTTTTTGTTCTTCAAGTTTAAGTAAACTACGATCCCCATTGTTAATCCCTTAACGGAAATTATTTGTAACTTTCGACAAGTAGAACAATAAATGGAACAGGTAGACGGTTGAAATCATTGTATATATTGCTTCTATATAGTCTAAGAAACATATATGCAAAGCATCCAAACAGTACAATTCGACAATTTTTTGTTCTTCAAGTTTAGTGAACAATGAGCCCCAATGGTTAATCCTTTATCGGAAATTATTTGTAATTTTCGACAAGTAGAACAATGAATGGAACAGGTAGACGGTTGAAATCTTTGTATATATTGCTTCTACATAATCTAAGAAACATATATGCAAAGCATCCAAACAGTACCATTCGCCAATTTTTTGTTCTTCAAGTTTAAGTGAACAACGAGCCCCATTGTTAATCCTTTAAAGGAAATTATTTGTAACTTTCGACAAGTAGAACAATGAATGGAACAGGTAGACGGTTGAAATCTTTGTATATATTGCTTCTATAAAGTCTAAGAAACATATATGCAAATCATCCAAACAGTACAATTCGCCAATTATTTGTTCTTCAAGTTTAAGTGAACTACGAGCCCCATTGTTAATCGTTTAAAGGAAATTATTTGTAAATTTCGACAAGTAGAACAATGATTGGGACACGTAGACGGTTGAAATCTTTGTATATATTGCTTCTATATAGTCTAAGAAACATGTACGCAAAGCATCCATACAGTACCATTCGCCAATTTTTTGTTCTTCAAGTTTAAGTGAACAATGAGCCCCAATGGTTAATCCTTTATCGGAAATTATTTGTAACTTGCGACAAGTAGAACAATGAATGGAACAGGTAGACGGTTGAAATCAATGTATATATTGCTTCTATATAGTCTAAGAAACATATATGCAAAGCATCCAAACAGTACCATTCGCCAATTTTTTGTTCTTCAAGTTTAAGTGAACGACGAGCCCCATTGTTAATCCTTTAAAGGAAATTATTTGTAAATTTCGACAAGTAGAACAATGAATGGAACAGGTAGACGGTTGCAATCATTGTATATATTGCTTCTATATAGTTTAAGAAACATATATGCAAAGCATCCAAACAGTACAATTCGACAATTTTTTGTTCTTCAAGTTTAGTGAACATTGAGCCCCAATGGTTAATCCTTTATCGGAAATTATTTGTAATTTTCGACAAGTAGAACAATGAATGGAACAGGTAGACGGTTGAAATCTTTGTATATATTGCTTCTATATAATCTAAGGAACATATATGCAAAGCATCCAAACAGTACAATTCGCCAATTATTTCATCTTCATGTTTATGTGAACGACGAGCCCCATTGTTAATCCTTTAAAGGAAATTATTTGTAAATTTCGACAAGTAGGACACTGATTGGAACACGTAGACGGTTGAAATCTTTGTATATATTGCTTCCATATAGTCTAAGAAACATGTACGCAAAGCATCCAAACAGTACCATTCGCCAATTTTTTGTTCTTCAAGTTTAAGTGAACAATGAGCCCCATTGTTAATCCTTTATCGGAAATTATTTGTAACTTTCGACAAGTAGAACATTGAATGGAACAGGTAGACGGTTGAAATCTTTGTATCTATTGCTTCTATATAGTCTAAGAAACATATATGCAAAGCATCCAAACAGTACCATTCGCCAATTATTTCATCTTCATGTTTATGTGAACGACGAGCCCCATTGTTAATCCTTTAAAGGAAATTATTTGTAAATTTCGACAAGTAGGACACTGATTGGAACACGTAGACGGTTGAAATCTTTGTATATATTGCTTCTATGTAGTCTAAGAAACATATATGCAAAGCATCCAAACAGTACAATTCGACAATTTTTTGTTCTTCAAGTTTAGTGAACAATGAGCCCCAATGGTTAATCCTTTATCGGAAATTATTTGTAATTTTCGACAAGTAGAACAATGAATGGAACAGGTAGACGGTTGAAATCTTTGTATATATTGCTTCTATATAATCTAAGGAACATATATGCAAAGCATCCAAACAGTACAATTCGCCAATTATTTCATCTTCATGTTTATGTGAACGACGAGCCCCATTGTTAATCCTTTAAAGGAAATTATTTGTAAATTTCGACAAGTAGGACACTGATTGGAACACGTAGACGGTTGAAATCTTTGTATATATTGCTTCCATATAGTCTAAGAAACATGTACGCAAAGCATCCAAACAGTACCATTCGCCAATTTTTTGTTCTTCAAGTTTAAGTGAACAATGAGCCCCATTGTTAATCCTTTATCGGAAATTATTTGTAACTTTCGACAAGTAGAACATTGAATGGAACAGGTAGACGGTTGAAATCTTTGTATCTATTGCTTCTATATAGTCTAAGAAACATATATGCAAAGCATCCAAACAGTACCATTCGCCAATTTTTTGTTCTTCAAGTTTAAGTGAACAATGAGCCCCATTGTTAATCCTTTATCGGAAATTATTTGTAACTTTCGACAAGTAGAACAATGAATGGAACAGGTAGACGGTTGAAATCCTTGCATATATTGCTTCCATATAGTCTAAGAAACATGTACGCAAAGCATCCAAACAGTAACATTCGCCAATTTTTTGTCCTTAATTTTAAGTGAACTACGAGCCCCATTGTTAATCCTTTAAAGGAAATTATTTGTAACTTTCGACAAGTAGAACAATGAATGGAACAGGTAGACGGTTGAAATCTTTGTATATATTGCTTCTATAAAGTCTAAGAAACATATATGCAAATCATCCAAACAGTACAATTCGCCAATTATTTGTTCTTCAAGTTTAAGTGAACTACGAGCCCCATTGTTAATACTTTAACGGAAATTATTTGTAACTTGCGACAAATAGAACAATGAATGGAACAGGTAGACGGTTGAAATCAATGTATATATTGCTTCTATATAGTCTAAGAAACATATATGCAAAGCATCCAAACAGTACCATTCGCCACTTTTTTGTTCTTCAAGTTTAAGTGAACAACGAGCCCCATTGTTAATCCTTTAAAGGAAATTATTTGTAAATTTCGACAAGTAGAACAATGATTGGAACACGTAGACGGTTGAACTCTTTGTATATATTGCTTCCATATAGTCTAAGAAACATGTACGCAAAGCATCCAAACAGTACCATTCGCCAATTATTTCATCTTCATGTTTAAGTGAACAACGAGTCCCATTGTTAATACTTTAACGGAAATTATTTGTAACTTGCGAGAAGTAGAACAATGAATGGAACTGGTAGCCGGTTGAAATCAATGTATATATTGCTTCTATATAGTCTAAGAAACATATATGCAAAGCATCCAAACAGTACCATTCGCCAATTTTTTGTTCTTCAAGTTTAGTGAACAATGAGCCCCAATGGTTAATCCTTTATCGGAAATTATTTGTAATTTTCGACAAGTAGAACAATGAATGGAACAGGTAGACGGTTGAAATCTTTGTATATATTGCTTCTAGATAGTCTAAGAAACATATATGCAAAGCATCCAAACAGTACAATTCGCCAATTTATTGTTCTTCAAGTTTAAGTTAACAACGAGCCCCATTGTTAATCTTTTAAAGGAAATTATGTGTAAATTTCGACAAGTAGAACAATGATTGGAACACGCAGACGGTTGAAATCTTTGTATATATTGCTTCCATATAGTCTAAGAAACATGTACGCAAAGCATCCAAACAGTACCATTCGCGAATTTTTTGGTCTTCAAGTTTAAGTGAACAATGAGCCCCAATGGTTAATCCTTTATCGGAAATTATTTGTAATTTTCGACAAGTCGAACAATGAATGGAACATGTAGACGGTTGGAATATTTGTATATATTGCTTCTATATAATATAAGAAACATATATTCAAAGCATCCAAATAGTACCATTCGCCAATTTTTTGTTCTTCAAGTTTAAGTGAACTACGAGCCCCATTGTTAATCCTTTAAAGGAAATTATTTGTAAATTTCGGCAAGTAGAACAATGAATGGAATAGGTAGACGGTTGAAATCATTGTATATATTGCTTCTATATAGCCTACCAAACATATATGCAAAGCATCCAAACAGTACAATTCGCCAATTTTTTGTTCTTCAAGTTTAAGTGAACTACGAGCCCCATTGTTAATCCTTTAACGGAAATTAATTGTAACTTTCTACAAGTAGAACAATGATTGGAACACGCAGACGGTTGAAATCTTTGTATATATTGCTTCCATATAGTCTAAGAAACATATATGCAAAGCATCCAAACAGTACAATTCGCCAATTATTTCATCTTCATGTTTAAGTGAACTACGAGTCCCATTGTTAATCCTTTAACGGAAATTAATTGTAACTTTCTACAAGTAGAACAATGATTGGAACACGCAGACGGTTGAAATCTTTGTATATATTGCTTCCATATAGTCTAAGAAACATATATGCAAAGCATCCAAACAGTACCATTCGCCAATTTTTTGTTCTTCAAGTTTAAGTGAACGACGAGCCCCATTGTTAATCCTTTAAAGGAAATTATTTGTAAATTTCGACAAGTAGAACAATGAATGGAACAGGTAGACGGTTGAAATCTTTGTATCTATTGCTTCTATATAGGATAAGAAACATATATGCAAAGCATCCAAACAGTACAAATCGCCACTTTTTTATTCTTCAATTTTAAGTAAACTACGATCCCCATTGTTAATCCCTTAACGGAAATTATTTGTAATTTTCGACATGTAGAACAATGAATGGAACAGGTAGACGGTTGAAATCTTTGTATATATTGCTTCTATATAATCTAAGAAACATATATGCAAAGCATCCAAACAGTACCATTCGCCAATTTTTTGTTCTTCAAGTTTAAGTGAACTACGAGCCCCATTGTTAATACTTTAACGGAAATTATTTGTAACTTGCGACAAGTAGAACAATGAATGGAACAGGTAGACGGTTGAAATCAATGTATGTATTGCTTCTATATAGTCTAAGAAACATATATGCAAATCATCCAAACAGTACAATTCGCCAATTATTTGTTCTTCAAGTTTAAGTGAACTACGAGCCCCATTGTTAATACTTTAACGGAAATTATTTGTAACTTGCGACAAATAGAACAATGAATGGAACAGGTAGACGGTTGAAATCAATGTATATATTGCTTCTATATAGTCTAAGAAACATATATGCAAAGCATCCAAACAGTACCATTCGCCACTTTTTTGTTCTTCAAGTTTAAGTGAACAACGAGCCCCATTGTTAATCCTTTAAAGGAAATTATTTGTAAATTTCGACAAGTAGAACAATGATTGGAACACGTAGACGGTTGAACTCTTTGTATATATTGCTTCCATATAGTCTAAGAAACATGTACGCAAAGCATCCAAACAGTACCATTCGCCAATTATTTCATCTTCATGTTTAAGTGAACTACGAGTCCCATTGTTAATACTTTAACGGAAATTATTTGTAACTTGCGAGAAGTAGAACAATGAATGGAACTGGTAGCCGGTTGAAATCAATGTATATATTGCTTCTATATAGTCTAAGAAACATATATGCAAAGCATCCAAACAGTACCATTCGCCAATTTTTTGTTCTTCAAGTTTAGTGAACAATGAGCCCCAATGGTTAATCCTTTATCGGAAATTATTTGTAACTTTCGACAAGTAGAACAATGAATGGAACAGGTAGACTGTTGAAATCATTGTACATATTGCTTCTATATAGTCTAAGAAACATTTATGCAAAGCATCCAAACAGTACAATTCGCCAATTTTTTGTTCTTCAAGTTTAAGTAAACTACGATCCCCATTGTTAATCCCTTAACGGAAATTATTTGTAACTTTCGACAAGTAGAACAGTGAATGGAACAGGTAGACGGTTGGAATCTTTGTATATATTGCTTCTATATAGTATAAGAAACATATATGCAAAGCATCCAAACAGTACAATTCGCCAATTTTTTGTTCTTCAAGTTTAAGTGAACTACGAGCCCCATTGTTAATCCTTTATCGGAAATTAATTGTAACTTTCTACAAGTAGAACAATGATTGGAACACGTAGACGGTTGAAATCTTTGTATATATTGCTTCCATATAGTCTAAGAAACATATATGCAAAGCATCCAAACAGTACCGTTCGCCAATTTTTTGTTCTTCAAGTTTAAGTGAACAATGAGCCCCAATGGTTAATCCTTTATCGGAAATTATTTGTAATTTTCGACAAGTCGAACAATGAATGGAACATGTAGACGGTTGAAATCTTTGTATCTATTGCTTCTATATAGTCTAAGAAACATATATGCAAAGCATCCAAACAGTACCATTCGCCAATTTTTTGTTCTTCAATTTTAAGTGAACAGTGAGCCCCAATGGTTAATCCTTTATCGGAAATTATTTGTAACTTTCGACAAGTAGAACAATGAATGGAACAGGTAGACGGTTGAAATCAATGTATATATTGCTTCTATATAGTCTAAGAAACATATATGCAAAGCATCCAAACAGTACAATTCGCCAATTTATTGTTCTTCAAGTTTAAGTTAACAACGAGCCCCATTGTTAATCCTTTAAAGGAAATTATGTGTAAATTTCGACAAGTAGAACAATGATTGGAACACGCAGACGGTTGAAATCTTTGTATATATTGCTTCCATATAGTCTAAGAAACATGTACGCAAAGCATCCAAACAGTACCATTCGCGAATTTTTTGGTCTTCAAGTTTAAGTGAACAATGAGCCCCAATGGTTAATCCTTTATCGGAAATTATTTGTAATTTTCGACAAGTCGAACAATGAATGGAACATGTAGACGGTTGGAATATTTGTACATATTGCTTCTATATAATATAAGAAACATATATTCGAAGCATCCAAATAGTACCATTCGCCAATTTTTTGTTCTTCAAGTTTAAGTGAACTACGAGCCCCATTGTTAATCCTTTAAAGGAAATTATTTGTAAATTTCGGCAAGTAGAACAATGAATGGAATAGGTAGACGGTTGAAATCATTGTATATATTGCTTCTATATAGCCTACGAAACATATATGCAAAGCATCCAAACAGTACAATTCGCCAATTTTTTGTTCTTCAAGTTTAAGTGAACTACGAGCCCCATTGTTAATCCTTTAACGGAAATTAATTGTAACTTTCTACAAGTAGAACAATGATTGGAACACGCAGGCGGTTGAAATCTTTGTATATATTGCTTCCATATAGTCTAAGAAACATATATGCAAAGCATCCAAACAGTACAATTCGCCAATTATTTCATCTTCATGTTTAAGTGAACTACGAGTCCCATTGTTAATCCTTTAACGGAAATTAATTGTAACTTTCTACAAGTAGAACAATGATTGGAACACGCAGACGGTTGAAATCTTTGTATATATTGCTTCCATATAGTCTAAGAAACATATATGCAAAGCATCCAAACAGTACCATTCGCCAATTTTTTGTTCTTCAAGTTTAAGTGAACGACGAGCCCCATTGTTAATCCTTTAAAGGAAATTATTTGTAACTTGCGACAAGTAGAACAATGAATGGAACAGGTAGTCGGTTGAAATCAATGTATGTATTGCTTCTATATAATCTAAGAAACATATATGCAAAGCATCCAAACAGTACCATTCGCCAATTTTTTGTTCTTCAAGTTTAAGTGAACTACGAGCCCCATTGTTAATACTTTAACGGAAATTATTTGTAACTTGCGACAAGTAGAACAATGAATGGAACAGGTAGTCGGTTGAAATCAATGTATGTATTGCTTCTATATAGTCTAAGAAACATATATGCAAAGCATCCAAACAGTACAATTCGCCAAATTTTTGTTCTTCAAGTTTAAGTGAACAATGAGCCCCATTGTTAATCCTTTAAAGGAAATTATTTGTAACTTTCGACAAGTAGAACAATGAATGGAACAGGTAGACTGTTGAAATCATTGTACATATTGCTTCTATATAGTCTAAGAAACATTTATGCAAAGCATCCAAACAGTACAATTCGCCAATTTTTTGTTCTTCAAGTTTAAGTAAACTACGATCCCCATTGTTAATCCCTTAACGGAAATTATTTGTAACTTTCGACAAGTAGAACAGTGAATGGAACAGGTAGACGGTTGGAATCTTTGTATATATTGCTTCTATATAGTATAAGAAACATATATGCAAAGCATCCAAACAGTACAATTCGCCAATTTTTTGTTCTTCAAGTTTAAGTGAACTACGAGCCCCATTGTTAATCCTTTAACGGAAATTAATTGTAACTTTCTACAAGTAGAACAATGATTGGAACACGTAGACGGTTGAAATCTTTGTATATATTGCTTCCATATAGTCTAAGAAACATATATGCAAAGCATCCAAACAGTACCGTTCGCCAATTTTTTGTTCTTCAAGTTTAAGTGAACAATGAGCCCCAATGGTTAATCCTTTATCGGAAATTATTTGTAACTTTCGACAAGTAGAACAATGAATGGAACAGGTAGACGGTTGAAATCTTTGTATATATTGCTTCTATATAGTCTAAGAAACATATATGCAAAGCATCCAAACAGTACAATTCGCCAATTTATTGTTCTTCAAGTTTAAGTTAACAACGAGCCCCATTGTTAATCCTTTAACGGAAATTAATTGTAACTTTCTACAAGTAGAACAATGAATGGAACAGGTAGACGGTTGAAATCTTTGTATATATTGCTTCTATATAGTCTAAGAAACATATATGCAAAGCATCCAAACAGTACAATTCGCCAATTTATTGTTCTTCAAGTTTAAGTTAACAACGAGCCCCATTGTTAATCCTTTAACGGAAATTAATTGTAACTTTCTACAAGTAGAACAATGATTGGAACACGTAGACGGTTGAAATCTTTGTATATATTGCTTCCATATAGACTAAGAAACATATATGCAAAGCATCCAAACAGTACCATTCGCCAATTTTTTGTTCTTCAAGTTTAAGTGAACAATGAGCCCCAATGGTTAATCCGTTATCGGAAATTATTTGTAACTTTCGACAAGTAGAACAATGAATGGAACTTGTAGACGGTTGAAATCTTTGTATATATTGCTTCTATATAATCTAAGAAACATATATGCAAAGCATCTAAACAGTAACAATCGCCAATTTTTTGATCTGCAAGTTTAAGTGAACAGCGAGCCCCATTGATAATCATGAAATGGAAATTATTTGTAACTTTCTACAAGTAGAACAATGAATAGTACAGGTAGACGGGTGAAATCTTTCTATTTATTGCTTCTAAATAGTCTAAGAAACATCTATGCAAAGCATCCAAACAGTACAATTCGCCAATTTTTTGTTCTTCAATTTTAAGTGAACTACGAGCCCCATTGTTAATCCTTTAACGGAAATTAATTGTAACTTTCTACAAGTAGAACAATGATTGGAACACGTAGACGGTTGAAATCTTTGTATATATTGCTGCCATATAGTCTAAGAAACATATATGCAAAGCATCCAAACAGTACCATTCGCCAATTTTTTGTTCTTCAAGTTTAAGTGAACAATGAGCCCCAATGGTTAATCCTTTATCGGAAATTATTTGTAAATTTCGACAAGTAGAACAATGAATGGAACAGGTAGACGGTTGTAATCTTTGTATATATTGCTTCTATATAGTCTAAGAAACATATATGCAAAGCATCCAAACAGTACAATTCTCCAATTTATTGTTCTTCAAGTTTAAGTTAACAACGAGCCCCATTGTTAATCCTTTAAAGGAAATTATGTGTAAATTTCGACAAGTAAAACAATGATTGGAACACGTAGACGGTTGAAATCTTTGTATATATTGCTTTCGTATAGTCTAAGAAACATGTACGCAAAGCATCCAAACAGTACCATTCGCCAATTTTTTGTTCTTCAAGTTTAAGTGAACAATGAGCCCCAATGGTTAATCCGTTATCGGAAATTATTTGTAACTTTCGACAAGTAGAACAATGAATGGAACTGGTAGACGGTTGAAATCTTTGTATATATTGCTTCCATATAGTCTAAGAAACATATATGCAAAGCATCCAAACAGTACCATTCGCCAATTTTTTGTTCTTCAAGTTTAAGTGAACAATGAGCCCCATTGTTAATCCTTTATCGGAAATTATTTGTAACTTTCGACAAGTAGAACATTGAATGGAACAGGTAGACGGTTGAAATCTTTGTATATATTGCTTCTATATAGTATAAGAAACACATATGCAAAGCATCTAAACAGTACCATTCGCCAATTTTTTGTTCTTCAAGTTTAAGTGAACTACGAGCCCCATTGTTAATCCTTTAAAGGAAATTATTTGTAAATTTCGACAAGTAGAACAATGAATGGATCAGGTAGACGGTTGAAGTCTTTGTATACATTGCTTCCATATAGTCTAAGAAACATATATGCAAAGCATCCAAACAGTACCATTCGCCAATTTTTTGTTCTTCAAATTTAAGTGAACAATGAGCCCCATTGTTAATCCTTTATCGGAAATTATTTGTAACTTTCTACAAGTAGAACAATGAATAGTACAGGTAGACGGGTGAAATCTTTCTATTTATTGCTTCTAAATAGTCTAAGAAACATCTATGCAAAGCATCCAAACAGTACAATTCGCCAATTTTTTGTTCTTCAATTTTAAGTGAACTACGAGCCCCATTGTTAATCCTTTAAAGGAAATTATGTGTAAATTTCGACAAGTAAAACAATGATTGGAACACGTAGACGGTTGAAATCTTTGTATATATTGCTTCCGTATAGTCTAAGAAACATGTACGCAAAGCATCCAAACAGTACCATTCGCCAATTTTTTGTTCTTCAAGTTTAAGTGAACAATGAGCCCCAATGGTTAATCCGTTATCGGAAATTATTTGTAACTTTCGACAAGTAGAACAATGAATGGAACTGGTAGACGGTTGAAATCTTTGTATATATTGCTTCCATATAGTCTAAGAAACATATATGCAAAGCATCCAAACAGTACCATTCGCCAATTTTTTGTTCTTCAAGTTTTAGTGAACAATGAGCCCCATTGATAATCCTTTATCGGAAATTATTTGTAACTTTCGACAAGTAGAACATTGAATGGAACAGGTAGACGGTTGAAATCTTTGTATATATTGCTTCTATATAGTATAAGAAACACATATGCAAAGCATCTAAACAGTACCATTCGCCAATTTTTTGTTCTTCAAGTTTAAGTGAACTACGAGCCCCATTGTTAATCCTTTAAAGGAAATTATTTGTAAATTTCGACAAGTAGAACAATGAATGGATCAGGTAGACGGTTGAAGTCTTTGTATACATTGCTTCCATATAGTCTAAGAAACATATATGCAAAGCATCCAAACAGTACCATTCGCCAATTTTTTGTTCTTCAAATTTAAGTGAACAATGAGCCCCATTGTTAATCCTTTATCGGAAATTATTTGTAACTTTCGACAAGTAGAACATTGAATGGAACAGGTAGACGGTTGAAATCTTTGTATATATTGCTTCTATATAGTATAAGAAACACATATGCAAAGCATCCAAACAGTACAATTCGCCAATTTTTTGTTCTTCAAGTTTAAGTGAACAATGAGCCCCATTGTTAATCCTTTAAAGGAAATTATTTGTAAATTTCGACAAGTAGAGCAATGAATGGAACAGGTAGACGGTTGAAATCTTTGTACATGTTGCTTCTATATAGTCTAAGAAACCTATATGCAAAGCATCTAAAAAGTAACAATCGCTAATTTTTTGTTCTTCAAGTTTAAGTGAACTACGAGCCCCATTGTTAATCCTTTAACGGAAATTAATTGTAACTTTCTACAAGTAGAACTATGATTGGAACACGTAGACGGTTGAAATCTTTGTATATATTGCTTCCATATAGTCTAAGAAACATATATGCAAAGCATCCAAACAGTACAATTCGCCAATTTTTTGTCCTTCAAGTTTAAGTGAACAATGAGCCCCTTTGTTAATCCTTTATCGGAAATTATTTGTAATTTTCGACAAGTCGAACAATGAATGGAACTGGTAGACGGTTGAAATATTTGTATATATTGCTTCTATATAGTCTAAGAAACATATATGCAAAGCATCCAAACAGTACAATTCGCCAATTTTTTGTTTTTCAAGTTTAAGTAAACTACGATCCCCATTGTTAATCCCTTAACGGAAATTATTTGTAACTTTCGACAAGTAGAACAGTGAATGGAACAGGTAGACGGTTCAAATCTTTGTATATATTGCTTCTATATAGTATCGGAAACATATATGCAAAGCATCCAAACAGTACAATTCGCCAATTTTTTGTTCTTCAAGTTTAAGTGAACAATGAGCCCCAATGGTTAATCCGTTATCGGAAATTATTTGTAGCTTTCGACAAGTAGAACAATGAATGGAACAGGTAAACGGTTGAAATCTTTGTATATATTGCTTCTATATAATCTAAGAAACATATATGCAAAGCATCTAAACAGTAACAATCGCCAATTTTTTGATCTTCAAGTTTAAGTGAACAGCGAGCCCCATTGATAATCATGAAATGGAAATTATTTCTAACTTTCTACAAGTAGAACAATGAATAGTACAGGTAGACGGGTGAAGTCTTTCTATATATTGCTTCTAAATAGTCTAAGAAACATCTATGCAAAGCATCCAAACAGTACAATTCGCCAATTTTTTGTTCTTCAAGTTTAAGTGAACTACGAGCCCCATTGTTAATCCTTTAACGGAAATTAATTGTAACTTTCGACAAGTAGAACAGTGAATGGAACAGGTAGACGGTTGAAATCATTGTATATATTGCTTCCATATAGTTTAAGAAACATGTACGCAAAGCATCCAAACAGTACCATTCGCAAATTTTTTGTCCTTCAAGTTTAAGTGAACAATGAGCCCCATTGTTAATGCTTTATCGGAAATTATTTGTAACTTTCGACAAGTAGAACAATGAATGGAACAGGTAGACGGTTGAAATCTTTATATATATTGCTTCTATATAGTCTAAGAAACATATATGCAAAGCGTCCAAACAGTACAATTCGCCAATTATTTGATCTTCAATTTTAAGTGAACTACGAGCCCCATTGTTAATACTTTAACCGAAATTATTTGTGACTTGCGACAAGTAGAACAATGATTGGAACAGGTAGCCGGTTGAAATCAATGTATATATTGCTTCTATATAGTCTAAGAAACATATATGCAAAGCATCCAAACAGTACCATTCGCCAATTTTTTGTTCTTCAAGTTTAAGTGAACAATGAGCCCCAATGGTTAATCCTTAATCGGAAATTATCTGTAATTTTCGACAAGTAGAACAATGAATGGAACTCGTAGACGGTTGAAATCTTTGTATATATTGCTTCTATATAATCTAAGAAACATATATGCAAAGCATCCAAACAGTACAATTCGACAATTTTTTGTTCTTCAAATTTAATTGAACAATGAGCCCCAATGGTTAATACTTTATCGGAAATTATTTGTAATTTTCGACAAGTAGAACAATGAATGGAACAGGTAGACGGTTGAAATATTTGTATATATTGCTTCTATATAATCTAAGAAACATATATGCAAAGCATCTAAACAGTAACAATCGCCAATTTTTTGATCTGCAAGTTTAAGTGAACAGCGAGCCCCATTGATAATCATGAAATGGAAATTATTTGTAACTTTCTACAAGTAGAACAATGAATAGTACAGGTAGACGGGTGAAATCTTTCTATATATTGCTTCTAAATAGTCTAAGAAACATCTATGCAAAGCATCCAAACAGTACAATTCGCCAATTTTTTGTTCTTCAAGTTTAAGTGAACTACGAGCCCCATTGTTAATCCTTTAACGGAAATTAATTGTAACTCTCTACAAGTAGAACAATGAATGGAACTGGTAGACGGTTGAAATCTTTGTATATATTGCTTCTATATAATCTAAGAAACATATATGCAAAGCATCCAAACAGTACAATTCGCCAATTTTTTGTTCTTAATGTTTAAGTGAACGACGAGCCCCATTGTTAATCCTTTAAAGGAAATTATTTGTAAATTTCGACAAGTAGAACAATGAATGGGTCATGTAGACGGTTGAAATCATTGTATATATTGCTTCTATATAGTCTACGAAACATGGATGCAAAGCATCCAAACAGTACAATTCGCCAATTTTTTGTTCTTCAATTTTAAGTGAACTACGAGCCCCATTGTTAATCCTTTAACGGAAATTAATTGTAACTTTCTACAAGTAGAACAATGATTGGAACACGTAGACGGTTGAAACCTTTGTATATATTGCTGCCATATAGTCTAAGAAACATATATGCAAAGCATCCAAACAGTACCATTCGCCAATTTTTTGTTCTTCAAGTTTAAGTGAACAATGAGCCCCAATGGTTAATCCTTTATCGGAAATTATTTGTAAATTTCGACAAGTAGAACAATGAATGGAACAGGTAGACGGTTGAAATCTTTGTATATATTGCTTCTATATAGTCTACGAAACATGGATGCAAAGCATCCAAACCGTACCATTCGCCAATTTTCTGGTCTTCAAGTTTAAGTGAACAATGAGCCCCAATGGTTAATCCTTTATCGGAAATTATTTGTAACTTTCTACAAGTAGAACAATGAATGGAACTCGTAGACGGTTGAAATCTTTGTATATATTGCTTCTATATAATCTAAGAAACATATATGCAAAGCATCCAAACAGTACAATTCGCCAATTTTTTGTTCTTAAAGTTTAAGTGAACGACGAGCCCCATTGTTAATCCTTTAAAGGAAATTATTTGTAAATTTCGACAAGTAGAACAATGAATGGGTCATGTAGACGGTTGAAATCATTGTATATATTGCTTCTATATAGTCTACGAAACATGGATGCAAAGCATCCAAACCGTACCATTCGCCAATTTTTTGGTCTTCAAGTTTAAGTGAACAATGAGCCCCAATGGTTAATCCTTTATCGGAAATTATCTGTAATTTTCGACAAGTAGAACAATGAATGGAACTCGTAGACGGTTGAAATCTTTGTATATATTGCTTCTATATAATCTAAGAAACATATATGCAAAGCATCCAAACAGTACAATTCGACAATTTTTTGTTCTTCAAATTTAATTGAACAATGAGCCCCAATGGTTAATACTTTATCGGAAATTATTTGTAATTTTCGACAAGTAGAACAATGAATGGAACAGGTAGACGGTTGAAATATTTGTATATATTGCTTCTATATAATCTAAGAAACATATATGCAAAGCATCTAAACAGTAACAATCGCCAATTTTTTGATCTGCAAGTTTAAGTGAACAGCGAGCCCCATTGATAATCATGAAATGGAAATTATTTGTAACTTTCTACAAGTAGAACAATGAATAGTACAGGTAGACGGGTGAAATCTTTCTATATATTGCTTCTAAATAGTCTAAGAAACATCTATGCAAAGCATCCAAACAGTACCATTCGCCAATTTTTTGTTCTTCAATTTTAAGTGAACTACGAGCCCCATTGTTAATCCTTTAACGGAAATTAATTGTAACTTTCTACAAGTAGAACAATGATTGGAACACGTAGACGGTTGAAACCTTTGTATATATTGCTGCCATATAGTCTAAGAAACATATATGCAAAGCATCCAAACAGTACCATTCGCCAATTTTTTGTTCTTCAAGTTTAAGTGAACAATGAGCCCCAATGGTTAATCCTTTATCGGAAATTATTTGTAAATTTCGACAAGTAGAACAATGAATGGGTCATGTAGACGGTTGAAATCATTGTATATATTGCTTCTATATAGTCTACGAAACATGGATGCAAAGCATCCAAACAGTACAATTCGCCAATTTTTTGTTCTTCAATTTTAAGTGAACTACGAGCCCCATTGTTAATCCTTTAACGGAAATTAATTGTAACTTTCTACAAGTAGAACAATGATTGGAACACGTAGACGGTTGAAACCTTTGTATATATTGCTGCCATATAGTCTAAGAAACATATATGCAAAGCATCCAAACAGTACCATTCGCCAATTTTTTGTTCTTCAAGTTTAAGTGAACAATGAGCCCCAATGGTTAATCCTTTATCGGAAATTATTTGTAAATTTCGACAAGTAGAACAATGAATGGAACAGGTAGACGGTTGAAATCTTTGTATATATTGCTTCTATATAGTCTACGAAACATGGATGCAAAGCATCCAAACCGTACCATTCGCCAATTTTCTGGTCTTCAAGTTTAAGTGAACAATGAGCCCCAATGGTTAATCCTTTATCGGAAATTATTTGTAACTTTCTACAAGTAGAACAATGAATGGAACTCGTAGACGGTTGAAATCTTTGTATATATTGCTTCTATATAATCTAAGAAACATATATGCAAAGCATCCAAACAGTACAATTCGCCAATTTTTTGTTCTTAAAGTTTAAGTGAACGACGAGCCCCATTGTTAATCCTTTAAAGGAAATTATTTGTAAATTTCGACAAGTAGAACAATGAATGGGTCATGTAGACGGTTGAAATCATTGTATATATTGCTTCTATATAGTCTACGAAACATGGATGCAAAGCATCCAAACCGTACCATTCGCCAATTTTTTGGTCTTCAAGTTTAAGTGAACAATGAGCCCCAATGGTTAATCCTTTATCGGAAATTATTTGTAACTTTCTACAAGTAGAACAATGAATAGTACAGGTAGACGGGTGAAATCTTTCTATATATTGCTTCTAAATAGTCTAAGAACACATCTATGCAAAGCATCCAAACAGTAGAATTCGCCAATTTTTTGTTCTTCAAGTTTAAGTGAACTACGAGCCCCATTGTTAATCCTTTAAAGGAATTTATTTGTAAATTTCGACAAGTAGAACAATGAATGGAACTGGTAGACGGTTGAAATCTTTGTATATATTGCTTCTATATAATCTACGAAACATGTATGCAAAGCATCCAAACAGTACAATTCGCCAATTTTTTGTCCTTCAAGTTTAAGTGAACAATGAGCCCCTTTGTTAATCCTTTATCGGAAATTATTTGTAATTTTCCACAAGTCGAACAATGAATGGAACTGGTAGACGGTTGAAATATTTGTATATATTGCTTCTATATAGTCTAAGAAACATATATGCAAAGCATCCAAACAGTACAATTCGCCAATTTTTTGTTTTTCAAGTTTAAGTAAACTACGATCCCCATTGTTAATCCCTTAACGGAAATTATTTGTAACTTTCGACAAGTAGAACAGTGAATGGAACAGGTAGACGGTTCAAATCTTTGTATATATTGCTTCTATATAGTATCGGAAACATATATGCAAAGCATCCAAACCGTACCATTCGCCAATTTTTTGGTCTTCAAGTTTAAGTGAACAATGAGCCCCAATGGTTAATCCTTTATCGGAAATTATTTGTAACTTTCTACAAGTAGAACAATGAATGGAACTCGTAGACGGTTGAAATCTTTGTATATATTGCTTCTATATAATCTAAGAAACATATATGCAAAGCATCCAAACAGTACAATTCGCCAATTTTTTGTTCTTAAAGTTTAAGTGAACGACGAGCCCCATTGTTAATCCTTTAAAGGAAATTATTTGTAAATTTCGACAAGTAGAACAATGAATGGGTCATGTAGACGGTTGAAATCATTGTATATATTGCTTCTATATAGTCTACGAAACATGGATGCAAAGCATCCAAACCGTACCATTCGCCAATTTTTTGGTCTTCAAGTTTAAGTGAACAATGAGCCCCAATGGTTAATCCTTTATCGGAAATTATTTGTAACTTTCTACAAGTAGAACAATGAATAGTACAGGTAGACGGGTGAAATCTTTCTATATATTGCTTCTAAATAGTCTAAGAACACATCTATGCAAAGCATCCAAACAGTAGAATTCGCCAATTTTTTGTTCTTCAAGTTTAAGTGAACTACGAGCCCCATTGTTAATCCTTTAAAGGAATTTATTTGTAAATTTCGACAAGTAGAACAATGAATGGAACTGGTAGACGGTTGAAATCTTTGTATATATTGCTTCTATATAATCTACGAAACATGTATGCAAAGCATCCAAACAGTACAATTCGCCAATTTTTTGTTCTTCAAGTTTAGTGAACAATGAGCCCCTTTGTTAATCCTTTATCGGAAATTATTTGTAATTTTCGACAAGTCGAACAATGAATGGAACTGGTAGACGGTTGAAATATTTGTATATATTGCTTCTATATAGTCTAAGAAACATATATGCAAAGCATCCAAACAGTACAATTCGCCAATTTTTTGTTCTTCAAGTTTAGTGAACAATGAGCCCCAATGGTTAATCCTTTATCGGAAATTATTTGTAATTTTCGACAAGTAGAACAATGAATGGAACAGGTAGACGGTTGAAATCTTTGTATATATTGCTTCTATATAGTGTAAGAAACATATATGCAAAGCATCCAAACAGTACCATTCGCCAATTTTTTGTTCATCAAGTTTAAGTGAACAATGAGCCCCATTGTTAATCCTTTATCGGAAATTGTTTGTAACTTTCGACAAGTAGAACATTGAATAGTACAGGTAGACGGGTGAAGTCTTTCTATATATTGCTTCTAAATAGTCTAAGAAACATCTATGCAAAGCATCCAAACAGTACAATTCGCCAATTTTTTGTTCTTCAAGTTTAAGTGAACAATGAGCCCCAATGGTTAATCCGTTATCGGAAATTATTTGTAGCTTTCGACAAGTAGAACAATGAATGGAACAGGTAAACGGTTGAAATCTTTGTATATATTGCTTCTATATAGTCTAAGAGACATATATGCAAAGCATCCAAACAGTACCATTCGCCAATTTTTTGTTCTTAAAGTTTAAGTGAACGACGAGCCCCATTGTTAATCCTTTAAAGGAAATTATTTGTAAATTTCGACAAGTAGAACAATGAATGGGTCATGTAGACGGTTGAAATCATTGTATATATTGCTTCTATATAGTCTACGAAACATGGATGCAAAGCATCCAAACAGTACAATTCGCCAATTTTTTGTTCTTCAATTTTAAGTGAACTACGAGCCCCATTGTTAATCCTTTAACGGAAATTAATTGTAACTTTCTACAAGTAGAACAATGATTGGAACACGTAGACGGTTGAAACCTTTGTATATATTGCTGCCATATAGTCTAAGAAACATATATGCAAAGCATCCAAACAGTACCATTCGCCAATTTTTTGTTCTTCAAGTTTAAGTGAACAATGAGCCCCAATGGTTAATCCTTTATCGGAAATTATTTGTAAATTTCGACAAGTAGAACAATGAATGGAACAGGTAGACGGTTGAATTCTTTGTATATATTGCTTCTATATAGTCTACGAAACATGTACGCAAAGCATCCAAACAGTACCATTCGCCAATTTTTTGGTCTTCAAGTTTAAGTGAACAATGAGCCCCAATGGTTAATCCTTTATCGGAAATTATTTGTAACTTTCTACAAGTAGAACAATGAATAGTACAGGTAGACGGGTGAAATCTTTCTATATATTGCTTCTAAATAGTCTAAGAACACATCTATGCAAAGCATCCAAACAGTAGAATTCGCCAATTTTTTGTTCTTCAAGTTTAAGTGAACTACGAGCCCCATTGTTAATCCTTTAAAGGAATTTATTTGTAAATTTCGACAAGTAGAACAATGAATGGAACTGGTAGACGGTTGAAATCTTTGTATATATTGCTTCTATATAATCTACGAAACATGTATGCAAAGCATCCAAACAGTACAATTCGCCAATTTTTTGTTCTTCAAGTTTAGTGAACAATGAGCCCCAATGGTTAATCCTTTATCGGAAATTATTTGTAATTTTCGACAAGTAGAACAATGAATGGAACAGGTAGACGGTTGAAATCTTTGTATATATTGCTTCTATATAGTGTAAGAAACATATATGCAAAGCATCCAAACAGTACCATTCGCCAATTTTTTGTTCATCAAGTTTAAGTGAACAATGAGCCCCATTGTTAATCCTTTATCGGAAATTGTTTGTAACTTTCGACAAGTAGAACATTGAATGGAACAGGTAGACGGTTGAAATCTTTGTATCTATTGCTTCTATATAGTCTAAGAAACATATATGCAAAGCATCCAAACAGTACAATTCACCAATTTATTGTTCTTCAAGTTTAAGTTAACAACGAGCCCCATTGTTAATCCTTTAAAGGAAATTATGTGTAAATTTCGACAAGTAAAACAATGATTGGAACACGTAGACGGTTGAAATCTTTGTATATATTGCTTCCGTATAGTCTAAGAAACATGTACGCAAAGCATCCAAACAGTACCATTCGCCAATTTTTTGTTCTTCAAGTTTAAGTGCACAATGAGCCCCAATGGTTAATCCGTTATCAGAAATTATTTGTAACTTTCGACAAGTAGAACAATGAATGGAACTGGTAGACGGTTGAAATCTTTGTATATATTGCTTCCATATAGTCTAAGAAACATGTACGCAAAGCATCCAAACAGTACCATTCGCGAATTCTTTGGTCTTCAAGTTTAAGTGAACAATGAGCCCTAATGGTTAATCCTTTATCGGAAATTATTTGTAACTTTCTACAAGTAGAACAATGAATAGTACAGGTAGACGGGTGAAATCTTTCTATATATTGCTTCTAAATAGTCTAAGAACACATCTATGCAAAGCATCCAAACAGTAGAATTCGCCAATTTTTTGTTCTTCAAGTTTAAGTGAACTACGAGCCCCATTGTTAATCCTTTAAAGGAATTTATTTGTAAATTTCGACAAGTAGAACAATGAATGGATCATGTAGACGGTTGAAATCATTGTATATATTGCTTCTATATAGTCTACGAAACATGTATGCAAAGCATCCAAACAGTACAATTCGCCAATTTTTTGTTCTTCAATTTTAAGTGAACTACGAGCCCCATTGTTAATCCTTTAACGGAAATTAATTGTGACTTTCTACAAGTAGAACAATGATTGGAACACGTAGACGGTTGAAATCTTTGTATATATTGCTGCCATATGGTCTAAGAAACATATATGCAAAGCATCCAAACAGTACCATTCGCCAATTTTTTGTTCTTCAAGTTTAAGTGAACAATGAGCCCCAATGGTTAATCCTTTATCGGAAATTATTTGTAAATTTCGACAAGTAGAACAATGAATGGAACAGGTAGACGGTTGTAATCTTTGTATATATTGCTTCTATATAGTCTAAGAAACATATATGCAAAGCATCCAAACAGTACAATTCACCAATTTATTGTTCTTCAAGTTTAAGTTAACAACGAGCCCCATTGTTAATCCTTTAAAGGAAATTATGTGTAAATTTCGACAAGTAAAACAATGATTGGAACACGTAGACGGTTGAAATCTTTGTATATATTGCTTCCGTATAGTCTAAGAAACATGTACGCAAAGCATCCAAACAGTACCATTCGCCAATTTTTTGTTCTTCAAGTTTAAGTGAACAATGAGCCCCAATGGTTAATCCGTTATCGGAAATTATTTGTAACTTTCGACAAGTAGAACAATGAATGGAACTGGTAGACGGTTGAAATCTTTGTATATATTGCTTCCATATAGTCTAAGAAACATATATGCAAAGCATCCAAACATTACCATTCGCCAATTTTTTGTTCTTCAAGTTTAAGTGAACAATGAGCCCCATTGTTAATCCTTTATCGGAAATTATTTGTAACTTTCGACAAGTAGAACATTGAATGGAACAGGTAGACGGTTGAAATCTTTGTATATATTGCTTCTATATAGTATAAGAAACACATATGCAAAGCATCTAAACAGTACCATTCGCCAATTTTTTGTTCTTCAAGTTTAAGTGAACTACGAGCCCCATTGTTAATCCTTTAACGGAAATTAATTGTAACTTTCTACAAGTAGAACAATGATTGGAACACGTAGACGGTTGAAATCTTTGTATATATTGCTGCCATATGGTCTAAGAAACATATATGCAAAGCATCCAAACAGTACCATTCGCCAATTTTTTGTTCTTCAAGTTTAAGTGAACAATGAGCCCCAATGGTTAATCCTTTATCGGAAATTATTTGTAAATTTCGACAAGTAGAACAATGAATGGAACAGGTAGACGGTTGTAATCTTTGTATATATTGCTTCTATATAGTCTAAGAAACATATATGCAAAGCATCCAAACAGTACAATTCACCAATTTATTGTTCTTCAAGTTTAAGTTAACAACGAGCCCCATTGTTAATCCTTTAAAGGAAATTATGTGTAAATTTCGACAAGTAAAACAATGATTGGAACACGTAGACGGTTGAAATCTTTGTATATATTGCTTCCGTATAGTCTAAGAAACATGTACGCAAAGCATCCAAACAGTACCATTCGCCAATTTTTTGTTCTTCAAGTTTAAGTGAACAATGAGCCCCAATGGTTAATCCGTTATCGGAAATTATTTGTAACTTTCGACAAGTAGAACAATGAATGGAACTTGTAGACGGTTGAAATCTTTGTATATATTGCTTCTATATAATCTAAGAAACATATATGCAAAGCATCTAAACAGTAACAATCGCCAATTTTTTGATCTGCAAGTTTAAGTGAACAGCGAGCCCCATTGATAATCATGAAATGGAAATTATTTGTAACTTTCTACAAGTAGAACAATGAATAGTACAGGTAGACGGGTGAAATCTTTCTATTTATTGCTTCTAAATAGTCTAAGAAACATCTATGCAAAGCATCCAAACAGTACAATTCGCCAATTTTTTGTTCTTCAATTTTAAGTGAACTACGAGCCCCATTGTTAATCCTTTAACGGAAATTAATTGTAACTTTCTACAAGTAGAACAATGATTGGAACACGTAGACGGTTGAAATCTTTGTATATATTGCTGCCATATAGTCTAAGAAACATATATGCAAAGCATCCAAACAGTACCATTCGCCAATTTTTTGTTCTTCAAGTTTAAGTGAACAATGAGCCCCAATGGTTAATCCTTTATCGGAAATTATTTGTAAATTTCGACAAGTAGAACAATGAATGGAACAGGTAGACGGTTGTAATCTTTGTATATATTGCTTCTATATAGTCTAAGAAACATATATGCAAAGCATCCAAACAGTACAATTCTCCAATTTATTGTTCTTCAAGTTTAAGTTAACAACGAGCCCCATTGTTAATCCTTTAAAGGAAATTATGTGTAAATTTCGACAAGTAAAACAATGATTGGAACACGTAGACGGTTGAAATCTTTGTATATATTGCTTCCGTATAGTCTAAGAAACATGTACGCAAAGCATCCAAACAGTACCATTCGCCAATTTTTTGTTCTTCAAGTTTAAGTGAACAATGAGCCCCAATGGTTAATCCGTTATCGGAAATTATTTGTAACTTTCGACAAGTAGAACAATGAATGGAACTGGTAGACGGTTGAAATCTTTGTATATATTGCTTCCATATAGTCTAAGAAACATATATGCAAAGCATCCAAACAGTACCATTCGCCAATTTTTTGTTCTTCAAGTTTAAGTGAACAATGAGCCCCATTGTTAATCCTTTATCGGAAATTATTTGTAACTTTCGACAAGTAGAACATTGAATGGAACAGGTAGACGGTTGAAATCTTTGTATATATTGCTTCTATATAGTATAAGAAACACATATGCAAAGCATCTAAACAGTACCATTCGCCAATTTTTTGTTCATCAAGTTTAAGTGAACTACGAGCCCCATTGTTAATCCTTTAAAGGAAATTATTTGTAAATTTCGACAAGTAGAACAATGAATGGATCAGGTAGACGGTTGAAGTCTTTGTATACATTGCTTCCATATAGTCTAAGAAACATATATGCAAAGCATCCAAACAGTACCATTCGCCAATTTTTTGTTCTTCAAGTTTAAGTGAACAATGAGCCCCAATGGTTAATCCTTTATCGGAAATTATTTGTAAATTTCGACAAGTAGAACAATGAATGGAACAGGTAGACGGTTGAAATCTTTGTATATATTGCTTCTATATAGTCTACGAAACATGGATGCAAAGCATCCAAACCGTACCATTCGCCAATTTTTTGGTCTTCAAGTTTAAGTGAACAATGAGCCCCAATGGTTAATCCTTTATCGGAAATTATTTGTAACTTTCGACAAGTAGAACATTGAATGGAACAGGTAGACGGTTGAAATCATTGTATATATTGCTTCTATATAGTATAAGAAACACATATGCAAAGCATCCAAACAGTACAATTCGCCAATTTTTTGTTCTTCAAGTTTAAGTGAACAATGAGCCCCATTGTTAATCCTTTAAAGGAAATTATTTGTAAATTTCGACAAGTAGAGCAATGAATGGAACAGGTAGACGGTTGAAATCTTTGTACATGTTGCTTCTATATAGTCTAAGAAACCTATATGCAAAGCATCTAAAAAGTAACAATCGCTAATTTTTTGTTCTTCAAGTTTAAGTGAACTACGAGCCCCATTGTTAATCCTTTAACGGAAATTAATTGTAACTTTCTACAAGTAGAACTATGATTGGAACACGTAGACGGTTGAAATCTTTGTATATATTGCTTCCATATAGTCTAAGAAACATATATGCAAAGCATCCAAACAGTACAATTCGCCAATTTTTTGTCCTTCAAGTTTAAGTGAACAATGAGCCCCTTTGTTAATCCTTTATCGGAAATTATTTGTAATTTTCGACAAGTCGAACAATGAATGGAACTGGTAGACGGTTGAAATATTTGTATATATTGCTTCTATATAATCTAAGAAACATATATGCAAAGCATCTAAACAGTAACAATCGCCAATTTTTTGATCTTCAAGTTTAAGTGAACAGCGAGCCCCATTGATAATCATGAAATGGAAATTATTTCTAACTTTCTACAAGTAGAACAATGAATAGTACAGGTAGACGGGTGAAATCTTTCTATATATTGCTTCTAAATAGTCTAAGAAACATCTATGCAAAGCATCCAAACAGTACAATTCGCCAATTTTTTGTTCTTCAAGTTTAAGTGAACTACGAGCCCCATTGTTAATCCTTTAACGGAAATTAATTGTAACTTTCGACAAGTAGAACAGTGAATGGAACAGGTAGACGGTTGAAATCATTGTATATATTGCTTCCATATAGTTTAAGAAACATGTACGCAAAGCATCCAAACAGTACCATTCGCCAATTTTTTGTCCTTCAAGTTTAAGTGAACAATGAGCCCCATTGTTAATGCTTTATCGGAAATTATTTGTAACTTTCGACAAGTAGAACAATGAATGGAACAGGTAGACGGTTGAAATCTTTATATATATTGCTTCTATATAGTCTAAGAAACATATATGCAAAGCGTCCAAACAGTACAATTCGCCAATTATTTGATCTTCAATTTTAAGTGAACTACGAGCCCCATTGTTAATACTTTAACCGAAATTATTTGTGACTTGCGACAAGTAGAACAATGATTGGAACAGGTAGCCGGTTGAAATCAATGTATATATTGCTTCTATATAGTCTAAGAAACATATATGCAAAGCATCCAAACAGTACCATTCGCCAATTTTTTGTTCTTCAAGTTTAAGTGAACAATGAGCCCCAATGGTTAATCCTTTATCGGAAATTATCTGTAATTTTCGACAAGTAGAACAATGAATGGAACTCGTAGACGGTTGAAATCTTTGTATATATTGCTTCTATATAATCTAAGAAACATATATGCAAAGCATCCAAACAGTACAATTCGACAATTTTTTGTTCTTCAAATTTAATTGAACAATGTGCCCCAATGGTTAATACTTTATCGGAAATTATTTGTAATTTTCGACAAGTAGAACAATGAATGGAACAGGTAGACGGTTGAAATATTTGTATATATTGCTTCTATATAATCTAAGAAACATATATGCAAAGCATCTAAACAGTAACAATCGCCAATTTTTTGATCTGCAAGTTTAAGTGAACAGCGAGCCCCATTGATAATCATGAAATGGAAATTATTTCTAACTTTCTACAAGTAGAACAATGAATAGTACAGGTAGACGGGTGAAATCTTTCTATATATTGCTTCTAAATAGTCTAAGAAACATCTATGCAAAGCATCCAAACAGTACAATTCGCCAATTTTTTGTTCTTCAAGTTTAAGTGAACTACGAGCCCCATTGTTAATCCTTTAACGGAAATTAATTGTAACTCTCTACAAGTAGAACAATGAATGGAACTGGTAGACGGTTGAAATCTTTGTATATATTGCTTCTATATAATCTAAGAAACATATATGCAAAGCATCCAAACAGTACAATTCGCCAATTTTTTGTTCTTAAAGTTTAAGTGAACGACGAGCCCCATTGTTAATCCTTTAAAGGAAATTATTTGTAAATTTCGACAAGTAGAACAATGAATGGGTCATGTAGACGGTTGAAATCATTGTATATATTGCTTCTATATAGTCTACGAAACATGGATGCAAAGCATCCAAACAGTACAATTCGCCAATTTTTTGTTCTTCAATTTTAAGTGAACTACGAGCCCCATTGTTAATCCTTTAACGGAAATTAATTGTAACTTTCTACAAGTAGAACAATGATTGGAACACGTAGACGGTTGAAACCTTTGTATATATTGCTGCCATATAGTCTAAGAAACATATATGCAAAGCATCCAAACAGTACCATTCGCCAATTTTTTGTTCTTCAAGTTTAAGTGAACAATGAGCCCCAATGGTTAATCCTTTATCGGAAATTATTTGTAAATTTCGACAAGTAGAACAATGAATGGAACAGGTAGACGGTTGAAATCTTTGTATATATTGCTTCTATATAGTCTACGAAACATGGATGCAAAGCATCCAAACCGTACCATTCGCCAATTTTTTGGTCTTCAAGTTTAAGTGAACAATGAGCCCCAATGGTTAATCCTTTATCGGAAATTATTTGTAACTTTCTACAAGTAGAACAATGAATGGAACTCGTAGACGGTTGAAATCTTTGTATATATTGCTTCTATATAATCTAAGAAACATATATGCAAAGCATCCAAACAGTACAATTCGCCAATTTTTTGTTCTTAAAGTTTAAGTGAACGACGAGCCCCATTGTTAATCCTTTAAAGGAAATTATTTGTAAATTTCGACAAGTAGAACAATGAATGGGTCATGTAGACGGTTGAAATCATTGTATATATTGCTTCTATATAGTCTACGAAACATGGATGCAAAGCATCCAAACCGTACCATTCGCCAATTTTTTGTTCTTCAATTTTAAGTGAACTACGAGCCCCATTGTTAATCCTTTAACGGAAATTAATTGTAACTTTCTACAAGTAGAACAATGATTGGAACACGTAGACGGTTGAAACCTTTGTATATATTGCTGCCATATAGTCTAAGAAACATATATGCAAAGCATCCAAACAGTACCATTCGCCAATTTTTTGTTCTTCAAGTTTAAGTGAACAATGAGCCCCAATGGTTAATCCTTTATCGGAAATTATTTGTAAATTTCGACAAGTAGAACAATGAATGGAACAGGTAGACGGTTGAAATCTTTGTATATATTGCTTCTATATAGTCTACGAAACATGTACGCAAAGCATCCAAACAGTACCATTCGCCAATTTTTTGGTCTTCAAGTTTAAGTGAACAATGAGCCCCAATGGTTAATCCTTTATCGGAAATTATTTGTAACTTTCTACAAGTAGAACAATGAATAGTACAGGTAGACGGGTGAAATCTTTCTATATATTGCTTCTAAATAGTCTAAGAACACATCTATGCAAAGCATCCAAACAGTAGAATTCGCCAATTTTTTGTTCTTCAAGTTTAAGTGAACTACGAGCCCCATTGTTAATCCTTTAAAGGAATTTATTTGTAAATTTCGACAAGTAGAACAATGAATGGAACTGGTAGACGGTTGAAATCTTTGTATATATTGCTTCTATATAATCTACGAAACATGTATGCAAAGCATCCAAACAGTACAATTAGCCAATTTTTTGTTCTTCAAGTTTAGTGAACAATGAGCCCCAATGGTTAATCCTTTATCGGAAATTATTTGTAATTTTCGACAAGTAGAACAATGAATGGAACAGGTAGACGGTTGAAATCTTTGTATATATTGCTTCTATATAGTCTAAGAAACATATATGCAAAGCATCCAAACAGTACCATTCGCCAATTTTTTGTTCATCAAGTTTAAGTGAACAATGAGCCCCATTGTTAATCCTTTATCGGAAATTGTTTGTAACTTTCGACAAGTAGAACATTGAATGGAACAGGTAGACGGTTGAAATCTTTGTATCTATTGCTTCTATATAGTCTAAGAAACATATATGCAAAGCATCCAAACAGTACAATTCACCAATTTATTGTTCTTCAAGTTTAAGTTAACAACGAGCCCCATTGTTAATCCTTTAAAGGAAATTATGTGTAAATTTCGACAAGTAAAACAATGATTGGAACACGTAGACGGTTGAAATCTTTGTATATATTGCTTCCGTATAGTCTAAGAAACATGTACGCAAAGCATCCAAACAGTACCATTCGCCAATTTTTTGTTCTTCAAGTTTAAGTGAACAATGAGCCCCAATGGTTAATCCGTTATCGGAAATTATTTGTAACTTTCGACAAGTAGAACAATGAATGGAACTGGTAGACGGTTGAAATCTTTGTATATATTGCTTCCATATAGTCTAAGAAACATGTACGCAAAGCATCCAAACAGTACCATTCGCGAATTTTTTGGTCTTCAAGTTTAAGTGAACAATGAGCCCCAATGGTTAATCCTTTATCGGAAATTATTTGTAACTTTCTACAAGTAGAACAATGAATAGTACAGGTAGACGGGTGAAATCTTTCTATATATTGCTTCTAAATAGTCTAAGAACACATCTATGCAAAGCATCCAAACAGTAGAATTCGCCAATTTTTTGTTCTTCAAGTTTAAGTGAACTACGAGCCCCATTGTTAATCCTTTAACGGAAATTAATTGTAACTTTCTACAAGTAGAACAATGATTGGAACACGTAGACGGTTGAAATCTTTGTATATATTGCTGCCATATAGTCTAAGAAACATATATGCAAAGCATCCAAACAGTACCATTCGCCAATTTTTTGTTCTTCAAGTTTAAGTGAACAATGAGCCCCAATGGTTAATCCTTTATCGGAAATTATTTGTAAATTTCCACAAGTAGAACAATGAATGGAACAGGTAGACGGTTGTAATCTTTGTATATATTGCTTCTATATAGTCTAAGAAACATATATGCAAAGCATCCAAACAGTACAATTCACCAATTTATTGTTCTTCAAGTTTAAGTTAACAACGAGCCCCATTGTTAATCCTTTAAAGGAAATTATGTGTAAATTTCGACAAGTAAAACAATGATTGGAACACGTAGACGGTTGAAATCTTTGTATATATTGCTTCCGTATAGTCTAAGAAACATGTACGCAAAGCATCCAAACAGTACCATTCGCCAATTTTTTGTTCTTCAAGTTTAAGTGAACAATGAGCCCCAATGGTTAATCCGTTATCGGAAATTATTTGTAACTTTCGACAAGTAGAACAATGAATGGAACTGGTAGACGGTTGAAATCTTTGTATATATTGCTTCCATATAGTCTAAGAAACATATATGCAAAGCATCCAAACAGTACCATTCGCCAATTTTTTGTTCTTCAAGTTTAAGTGAACAATGAGCCCCATTGTTAATCCTTTATCGGAAATTATTTGTAACTTTCGACAAGTAGAACATTGAATGGAACAGGTAGACGGTTGAAATCTTTGTATATATTGCTTCTATATAGTATAAGGAACACATATGCAAAGCATCTAAACAGTACCATTCGCCAATTTTTTGTTCTTCAAGTTTAAGTGAACTACGAGCCCCATTGTTAATCCTTTAAAGGAAATTATTTGTAAATTTCGACAAGTAGAACAATGAATGGATCAGGTAGACGGTTGAAATCTTTGTACATGTTGCTTCTATATAGTCTAAGAAACCTATATGCAAAGCATCTAAAAAGTAACAATCGCTAATTTTTTGTTCTTCAAGTTTAAGTGAACTACGAGCCCCATTGTTAATCCTTTAACGGAAATTAATTGTAACTTTCTACAAGTAGAACTATGATTGGAACACGTAGGCGGTTGAAATCTTTGTATATATTGCTTCCATATAGTCTAAGAAACATATATGCAAAGCATCCAAACAGTACAATTCGCCAATTTTTTGTCCTTCAAGTTTAAGTGAACAATGAGCCCCTTTGTTAATCCTTTATCGGAAATTATTTGTAATTTTCGACAAGTCGAACAATGAATGGAACTGGTAGACGGTTGAAATATTTGTATATATTGCTTCTATATAGTCTAAGAAACATATATGCAAAGCATCCAAACAGTACAATTCGCCAATTTTTTGTTTTTCAAGTTTAAGTAAACTACGATCCCCATTGTTAATCCCTTAACGGAAATTATTTGTAACTTTAGACAAGTAGAACAGTGAATGGAACAGGTAGACGGTTCAAATCTTTGTATATATTGCTTCTATATAGTATCGGAAACATATATGCAAAGCATCCAAACAGTACAATTCGCCAATTTTTTGTTCTTCAAGTTTAAGTGAACAGCGAGCCCCATTGATAATCATGAAATGGAAATTATTTCTAACTTTCTACAAGTAGAACAATGAATAGTACAGGTAGACGGGTGAAATCTTTCTATATATTGCTTCTAAATAGTCTAAGAAACATCTATGCAAAGCATCCAAACAGTACAATTCGCCAATTTTTTGTTCTTCAAGTTTAAGTGAACTACGAGCCCCATTGTTAATCCTTTAACGGAAATTAATTGTAACTTTCGACAAGTAGAACAGTGAATGGAACAGGTAGACGGTTGAAATCATTGTATATATTGCTTCCATATAGTTTAAGAAACATGTACGCAAAGCATCCAAACAGTAACATTCGCCAATTTTTTGTCCTTCAAGTTTAAGTGAACAATGAGCCCCATTGTTAATGCTTTATCGGAAATTATTTGTAACTTTCGACAAGTAGAACAATGAATGGAAAAGGTAGACGGTTGAAATCTTTATATATATTGCTTCTATATAGTCTAAGAAACATATATGCAAAGCGTCCAAACAGTACAATTCGCCAATTATTTGATCTTCAATTTTAAGTGAACTACGAGCCCCATTGTTAATACTTTAACCGAAATTATTTGTGACTTGCGACAAGTAGAACAATGAATGGAACAGGTAGCCGGTTGAAATCAATGTATATATTGCTTCTATATAGTATAAGAAACATATCTGCAAAGCATCCAAACAGTACCATTCGCCAATTTTTTGTTCTTCAAGTTTAAGTGAACAATGAGCCCCAATGGTTAATCCTTTATCGGAAATTATCTGTAATTTTCGACAAGTAGAACAATGAATGGAACTCGTAGACGGTTGAAATCTTTGTATATATTGCTTCTATATAATCTAAGAAACATATATGCAAAGCATCCAAACAGTACAATTCGACAATTTTTTGTTCTTCAAATTTAATTGAACAATGAGCCCCAATGGTTAATACTTTATCGGAAATTATTTGTAATTTTCGACAAGTAGAACAATGAATGGAACAGGTAGCCGGTTGAAATCAATGTATATATTGCTTCTATATAGTCTAAGAAACATATATGCAAAGCATCCAAACAGTACCATTCGCCAATTTTTTGTTCTTAAAGTTTAAGTGAACGACGAGCCCCATTTCTAATCCTTTAAAGGAAATTATTTGTAAATTTCGACAAGTAGAACAATGATTGGAACACGTAGACGGTGGAAATCTTTGTATATATTGCTTCCATATAGTCTAAGAAACATGTACGCAAAGCATCCAAACAGTACCATTCGCCAATTTTTTGTTCTTCAAGTTTAAGTGAACAATGAGCCCCAATGGTTAATCCTTTATCGGAAATTATCTGTAATTTTCGACAAGTAGAACAATGAATGGAACTGGTAGACGGTTGAAATCTTTGTATATATTGCTTCTATATAATCTAAGAAACATATATGCAAAGGATCTAAACAGTAACAATCGCCAATTTTTTGATCTTCAAGTTTAAGTGAACAGCGAGCCCCATTGATAATCATGGAATAGAAATTATTTGTAAATTTCTACAAGTAGAACAATGAATAGTACAGGTAGACGGATGAAATCTTTCTATATATTGCTTCTAAATAGTCTAAGAACACATCTATGCAAAGCATCCATACAGTACAATTCGCCAATTTTTTGTTCTTCAAGTTTAAGTGAACTACGAGCCACATTGTTAATCCTTTAAAGGAAATTATTTGTAAATTTCGACAAGTAGAACAATGAATGGGTCATGTAGACGGTTGAAATCATTGTATATATTGCTTCTATATAGTCTACGAAACATGGATGCAAAGCATCCAAACAGTACAATTCGCCAATTTTTTGTTCTTCAAGTTTAAGTGAACTACGAGCCCCATTGTTAATCCTTTAACGGAAATTAATTGTAACTTTCGACAAGTAGAACAGTGAATGGAACAGGTAGACGGTTGAAATCATTGTATATATTGCTTCCATATAGTTTAAGAAACATGTACGCAAAGCATCCAAACAGTAACATTCGCCAATTTTTTGTCCTTCAAGTTTAAGTGAACAATGAGCCCCATTGTTAATGCTTTATCGGAAATTATTTGTAACTTTCGACAAGTAGAACAATGAATGGAAAAGGTAGACGGTTGAAATCTTTATATATATTGCTTCTATATAGTCTAAGAAACATATATGCAAAGCGTCCAAACAGTACAATTCGCCAATTATTTGATCTTCAATTTTAAGTGAACTACGAGCCCCATTGTTAATACTTTAACCGAAATTATTTGTGACTTGCGACAAGTAGAACAATGAATGGAACAGGTAGCCGGTTGAAATCAATGTATATATTGCTTCTATATAGTCTAAGAAACATATATGCAAAGCATCCAAACAGTACCATTCGCCAATTTTTTGTTCTTCAAGTTTAAGTGAACAATGAGCCCCATTGTTAATCCTTTATCGGAAATTATTTGTAACTTTCGACAAGTAGAACATTGAATGGAACAGGTAGACGGTTGAAATCTTTGTATATATTGCTTCTATATAGTCTACGAAACATGGATGCAAAGCATCCAAACAGTACAATTCGCCAATTTTTTGTTCTTCAATTTTAAGTGAACAATGAGCCCCTTTGTTAATCCTTTATCGGAAATTATTTGTAATTTTCGACAAGTCGAACAATGAATGGAACTGGTAGACGGTTGAAATATTTGTATATATTGCTTCTATATAGTCTAAGAAACATATATGCAAAGCATCCAAACAGTACAATTCGCCAATTTTTTGTTCTTCAATTTTAAGTGAACAATGAGCCCCTTTGTTAATCCTTTATCGGAAATTATTTGTAATTTTCGACAAGTCGAACAATGAATGGAACTGGTAGACGGTTGAAATATTTGTATATATTGCTTCTATATAGTCTAAGAAACATATATGCAAAGCATCCAAACAGTACAATTCGCCAATTTTTTGTTTTTCAAGTTTAAGTAAACTACGATCCCCATTGTTAATCCCTTAACGGAAATTATTTGTAACTTTAGACAAGTAGAACAGTGAATGGAACAGGTAGACGGTTCAAATCTTTGTATATATTGCTTCTATATAGTATCGGAAACATATATGCAAAGCATCCAAACAGTACAATTCGCCAATTTTTTGTTCTTCAAGTTTAAGTGAACAGCGAGCCCCATTGATAATCATGAAATGGAAATTATTTCTAACTTTCTACAAGTAGAACAATGAATAGTACAGGTAGACGGGTGAAATCTTTCTATATATTGCTTCTAAATAGTCTAAGAAACATCTATGCAAAGCATCCAAACAGTACAATTCGCCAATTTTTTGTTCTTCAAGTTTAAGTGAACTACGAGCCCCATTGTTAATCCTTTAACGGAAATTAATTGTAACTTTCGACAAGTAGAACAGTGAATGGAACAGGTAGACGGTTGAAATCATTGTATATATTGCTTCCATATAGTTTAAGAAACATGTACGCAAAGCATCCAAACAGTAACATTCGCCAATTTTTTGTCCTTCAAGTTTAAGTGAACAATGAGCCCCATTGTTAATGCTTTATCGGAAATTATTTGTAACTTTCGACAAGTAGAACAATGAATGGAAAAGGTAGACGGTTGAAATCTTTATATATATTGCTTCTATATAGTCTAAGAAACATATATGCAAAGCGTCCAAACAGTACAATTCGCCAATTATTTGATCTTCAATTTTAAGTGAACTACGAGCCCCATTGTTAATACTTTAACCGAAATTATTTGTGACTTGCGACAAGTAGAACAATGAATGGAACAGGTAGCCGGTTGAAATCAATGTATATATTGCTTCTATATAGTATAAGAAACATATCTGCAAAGCATCCAAACAGTACCATTCGCCAATTTTTTGTTCTTCAAGTTTAAGTGAACAATGAGCCCCAATGGTTAATCCTTTATCGGAAATTATCTGTAATTTTCGACAAGTAGAACAATGAATGGAACTCGTAGACGGTTGAAATCTTTGTATATATTGCTTCTATATAATCTAAGAAACATATATGCAAAGCATCCAAACAGTACAATTCGACAATTTTTTGTTCTTCAAATTTAATTGAACAATGAGCCCCAATGGTTAATACTTTATCGGAAATTATTTGTAATTTTCGACAAGTAGAACAATGAATGGAACAGGTAGCCGGTTGAAATCAATGTATATATTGCTTCTATATAGTCTAAGAAACATATATGCAAAGCATCCAAACAGTACCATTCGCCAATTTTTTGTTCTTAAAGTTTAAGTGAACGACGAGCCCCATTTCTAATCCTTTAAAGGAAATTATTTGTAAATTTCGACAAGTAGAACAATGATTGGAACACGTAGACGGTGGAAATCTTTGTATATATTGCTTCCATATAGTCTAAGAAACATGTACGCAAAGCATCCAAACAGTACCATTCGCCAATTTTTTGTTCTTCAAGTTTAAGTGAACAATGAGCCCCAATGGTTAATCCTTTATCGGAAATTATCTGTAATTTTCGACAAGTAGAACAATGAATGGAACTGGTAGACGGTTGAAATCTTTGTATATATTGCTTCTATATAATCTAAGAAACATATATGCAAAGGATCTAAACAGTAACAATCGCCAATTTTTTGATCTTCAAGTTTAAGTGAACAGCGAGCCCCATTGATAATCATGGAATAGAAATTATTTGTAAATTTCTACAAGTAGAACAATGAATAGTACAGGTAGACGGATGAAATCTTTCTATATATTGCTTCTAAATAGTCTAAGAACACATCTATGCAAAGCATCCATACAGTACAATTCGCCAATTTTTTGTTCTTCAAGTTTAAGTGAACTACGAGCCACATTGTTAATCCTTTAAAGGAAATTATTTGTAAATTTCGACAAGTAGAACAATGAATGGGTCATGTAGACGGTTGAAATCATTGTATATATTGCTTCTATATAGTCTACGAAACATGGATGCAAAGCATCCAAACAGTACAATTCGCCAATTTTTTGTTCTTCAAGTTTAAGTGAACTACGAGCCCCATTGTTAATCCTTTAACGGAAATTAATTGTAACTTTCGACAAGTAGAACAGTGAATGGAACAGGTAGACGGTTGAAATCATTGTATATATTGCTTCCATATAGTTTAAGAAACATGTACGCAAAGCATCCAAACAGTAACATTCGCCAATTTTTTGTCCTTCAAGTTTAAGTGAACAATGAGCCCCATTGTTAATGCTTTATCGGAAATTATTTGTAACTTTCGACAAGTAGAACAATGAATGGAAAAGGTAGACGGTTGAAATCTTTATATATATTGCTTCTATATAGTCTAAGAAACATATATGCAAAGCGTCCAAACAGTACAATTCGCCAATTATTTGATCTTCAATTTTAAGTGAACTACGAGCCCCATTGTTAATACTTTAACCGAAATTATTTGTGACTTGCGACAAGTAGAACAATGAATGGAACAGGTAGCCGGTTGAAATCAATGTATATATTGCTTCTATATAGTCTAAGAAACATATATGCAAAGCATCCAAACAGTACCATTCGCCAATTTTTTGTTCTTCAAGTTTAAGTGAACAATGAGCCCCATTGTTAATCCTTTATCGGAAATTATTTGTAACTTTCGACAAGTAGAACATTGAATGGAACAGGTAGACGGTTGAAATCTTTGTATATATTGCTTCTATATAGTCTACGAAACATGGATGCAAAGCATCCAAACAGTACAATTCGCCAATTTTTTGTTCTTCAATTTTAAGTGAACTACGAGCCCCATTGTTAATCCTTTAACGGAAATTAATTGTAACTTTCTACAAGTAGAACAATGATTGGAACACGTAGACGGTTGAAACCTTTGTATATATTGCTGCCATATAGTCTAAGAAACATATATGCAAAGCATCCAAACAGTACCATTCGCCAATTTTTTGTTCTTCAAGTTTAAGTGAACAATGAGCCCCAATGGTTAATCCTTTATCGGAAATTATTTGTAAATTTCGACAAGTAGAACAATGAATGGAACAGGTAGACGGTTGAAATCTTTGTATATATTGCTTCTATATAGTCTACGAAACATGGATGCAAAGCATCCAAACCGTACCATTCGCCAATTTTTTGGTCTTCAAGTTTAAGTGAACAATGAGCCCCAATGGTTAATCCTTTATCGGAAATTATTTGTAACTTTCTACAAGTAGAACAATGAATGGAACTCGTAGACGGTTGAAATCTTTGTATATATTGCTTCTATATAATCTAAGAAACATATATGCAAAGCATCCAAACAGTACAATTCGCCAATTTTTTGTTCTTAAAGTTTAAGTGAACGACGAGCCCCATTGTTAATCCTTTAAAGGAAATTATTTGTAAATTTCGACAAGTAGAACAATGAATGGGTCATGTAGACGGTTGAAATCATTGTATATATTGCTTCTATATAGTCTACGAAACATGGATGCAAAGCATCCAAACCGTACCATTCGCCAATTTTTTGTTCTTCAATTTTAAGTGAACTACGAGCCCCATTGTTAATCCTTTAACGGAAATTAATTGTAACTTTCTACAAGTAGAACAATGATTGGAACACGTAGACGGTTGAAACCTTTGTATATATTGCTGCCATATAGTCTAAGAAACATATATGCAAAGCATCCAAACAGTACCATTCGCCAATTTTTTGTTCTTCAAGTTTAAGTGAACAATGAGCCCCAATGGTTAATCCTTTATCGGAAATTATTTGTAAATTTCGACAAGTAGAACAATGAATGGAACAGGTAGACGGTTGAAATCTTTGTATATATTGCTTCTATATAGTCTACGAAACATGTACGCAAAGCATCCAAACAGTACCATTCGCCAATTTTTTGGTCTTCAAGTTTAAGTGAACAATGAGCCCCAATGGTTAATCCTTTATCGGAAATTATTTGTAACTTTCTACAAGTAGAACAATGAATAGTACAGGTAGACGGGTGAAATCTTTCTATATATTGCTTCTAAATAGTCTAAGAACACATCTATGCAAAGCATCCAAACAGTAGAATTCGCCAATTTTTTGTTCTTCAAGTTTAAGTGAACTACGAGCCCCATTGTTAATCCTTTAAAGGAATTTATTTGTAAATTTCGACAAGTAGAACAATGAATGGAACTGGTAGACGGTTGAAATCTTTGTATATATTGCTTCTATATAATCTACGAAACATGTATGCAAAGCATCCAAACAGTACAATTAGCCAATTTTTTGTTCTTCAAGTTTAGTGAACAATGAGCCCCAATGGTTAATCCTTTATCGGAAATTATTTGTAATTTTCGACAAGTAGAACAATGAATGGAACAGGTAGACGGTTGAAATCTTTGTATATATTGCTTCTATATAGTCTAAGAAACATATATGCAAAGCATCCAAACAGTACCATTCGCCAATTTTTTGTTCATCAAGTTTAAGTGAACAATGAGCCCCATTGTTAATCCTTTATCGGAAATTGTTTGTAACTTTCGACAAGTAGAACATTGAATGGAACAGGTAGACGGTTGAAATCTTTGTATCTATTGCTTCTATATAGTCTAAGAAACATATATGCAAAGCATCCAAACAGTACAATTCACCAATTTATTGTTCTTCAAGTTTAAGTTAACAACGAGCCCCATTGTTAATCCTTTAAAGGAAATTATGTGTAAATTTCGACAAGTAAAACAATGATTGGAACACGTAGACGGTTGAAATCTTTGTATATATTGCTTCCGTATAGTCTAAGAAACATGTACGCAAAGCATCCAAACAGTACCATTCGCCAATTTTTTGTTCTTCAAGTTTAAGTGAACAATGAGCCCCAATGGTTAATCCGTTATCGGAAATTATTTGTAACTTTCGACAAGTAGAACAATGAATGGAACTGGTAGACGGTTGAAATCTTTGTATATATTGCTTCCATATAGTCTAAGAAACATGTACGCAAAGCATCCAAACAGTACCATTCGCGAATTTTTTGGTCTTCAAGTTTAAGTGAACAATGAGCCCCAATGGTTAATCCTTTATCGGAAATTATTTGTAACTTTCTACAAGTAGAACAATGAATAGTACAGGTAGACGGGTGAAATCTTTCTATATATTGCTTCTAAATAGTCTAAGAACACATCTATGCAAAGCATCCAAACAGTAGAATTCGCCAATTTTTTGTTCTTCAAGTTTAAGTGAACTACGAGCCCCATTGTTAATCCTTTAACGGAAATTAATTGTAACTTTCTACAAGTAGAACAATGATTGGAACACGTAGACGGTTGAAATCTTTGTATATATTGCTGCCATATAGTCTAAGAAACATATATGCAAAGCATCCAAACAGTACCATTCGCCAATTTTTTGTTCTTCAAGTTTAAGTGAACAATGAGCCCCAATGGTTAATCCTTTATCGGAAATTATTTGTAAATTTCCACAAGTAGAACAATGAATGGAACAGGTAGACGGTTGTAATCTTTGTATATATTGCTTCTATATAGTCTAAGAAACATATATGCAAAGCATCCAAACAGTACAATTCACCAATTTATTGTTCTTCAAGTTTAAGTTAACAACGAGCCCCATTGTTAATCCTTTAAAGGAAATTATGTGTAAATTTCGACAAGTAAAACAATGATTGGAACACGTAGACGGTTGAAATCTTTGTATATATTGCTTCCGTATAGTCTAAGAAACATGTACGCAAAGCATCCAAACAGTACCATTCGCCAATTTTTTGTTCTTCAAGTTTAAGTGAACAATGAGCCCCAATGGTTAATCCGTTATCGGAAATTATTTGTAACTTTCGACAAGTAGAACAATGAATGGAACTGGTAGACGGTTGAAATCTTTGTATATATTGCTTCCATATAGTCTAAGAAACATATATGCAAAGCATCCAAACAGTACCATTCGCCAATTTTTTGTTCTTCAAGTTTAAGTGAACAATGAGCCCCATTGTTAATCCTTTATCGGAAATTATTTGTAACTTTCGACAAGTAGAACATTGAATGGAACAGGTAGACGGTTGAAATCTTTGTATATATTGCTTCTATATAGTATAAGGAACACATATGCAAAGCATCTAAACAGTACCATTCGCCAATTTTTTGTTCTTCAAGTTTAAGTGAACTACGAGCCCCATTGTTAATCCTTTAAAGGAAATTATTTGTAAATTTCGACAAGTAGAACAATGAATGGATCAGGTAGACGGTTGAAATCTTTGTACATGTTGCTTCTATATAGTCTAAGAAACCTATATGCAAAGCATCTAAAAAGTAACAATCGCTAATTTTTTGTTCTTCAAGTTTAAGTGAACTACGAGCCCCATTGTTAATCCTTTAACGGAAATTAATTGTAACTTTCTACAAGTAGAACTATGATTGGAACACGTAGGCGGTTGAAATCTTTGTATATATTGCTTCCATATAGTCTAAGAAACATATATGCAAAGCATCCAAACAGTACAATTCGCCAATTTTTTGTCCTTCAAGTTTAAGTGAACAATGAGCCCCTTTGTTAATCCTTTATCGGAAATTATTTGTAATTTTCGACAAGTCGAACAATGAATGGAACTGGTAGACGGTTGAAATATTTGTATATATTGCTTCTATATAGTCTAAGAAACATATATGCAAAGCATCCAAACAGTACAATTCGCCAATTTTTTGTTTTTCAAGTTTAAGTAAACTACGATCCCCATTGTTAATCCCTTAACGGAAATTATTTGTAACTTTCGACAAGTAGAACAGTGAATGGAACAGGTAGACGGTTCAAATCTTTGTATATATTGCTTCTATATAGTATCGGAAACATATATGCAAAGCATCCAAACAGTACAATTCGCCAATTTTTTGTTCTTCAAGTTTAAGTGAACAGCGAGCCCCATTGATAATCATGAAATGGAAATTATTTCTAACTTTCTACAAGTAGAACAATGAATAGTACAGGTAGACGGGTGAAATCTTTCTATATATTGCTTCTAAATAGTCTAAGAAACATCTATGCAAAGCATCCAAACAGTACAATTCGCCAATTTTTTGTTCTTCAAGTTTAAGTGAACTACGAGCCCCATTGTTAATCCTTTAACGGAAATTAATTGTAACTTTCGACAAGTAGAACAGTGAATGGAACAGGTAGACGGTTGAAATCATTGTATATATTGCTTCCATATAGTTTAAGAAACATGTACGCAAAGCATCCAAACAGTAACATTCGCCAATTTTTTGTCCTTCAAGTTTAAGTGAACAATGAGCCCCATTGTTAATGCTTTATCGGAAATTATTTGTAACTTTCGACAAGTAGAACAATGAATGGAAAAGGTAGACGGTTGAAATCTTTATATATATTGCTTCTATATAGTCTAAGAAACATATATGCAAAGCGTCCAAACAGTACAATTCGCCAATTATTTGATCTTCAATTTTAAGTGAACTACGAGCCCCATTGTTAATACTTTAACCGAAATTATTTGTGACTTGCGACAAGTAGAACAATGAATGGAACAGGTAGCCGGTTGAAATCAATGTATATATTGCTTCTATATAGTATAAGAAACATATCTGCAAAGCATCCAAACAGTACCATTCGCCAATTTTTTGTTCTTCAAGTTTAAGTGAACAATGAGCCCCAATGGTTAATCCTTTATCGGAAATTATCTGTAATTTTCGACAAGTAGAACAATGAATGGAACTCGTAGACGGTTGAAATCTTTGTATATATTGCTTCTATATAATCTAAGAAACATATATGCAAAGCATCCAAACAGTACAATTCGACAATTTTTTGTTCTTCAAATTTAATTGAACAATGAGCCCCAATGGTTAATACTTTATCGGAAATTATTTGTAATTTTCGACAAGTAGAACAATGAATGGAACAGGTAGACGGTTGAAATATTTGTATATATTGCTTCTATATAATCTAAGAAACATATATGCAAAGCATCTAAACAGTAACAATCGCCAATTTTTTGATCTGCAAGTTTAAGTGAACAGCGAGCCCCATTGATAATCATGAAATGGAAATTATTTGTAACTTTCTACAAGTAGAACAATGAATAGTACAGGTAGACGGGTGAAATCTTTCTATATATTGCTTCTAAATAGTCTAAGAAACATCTATGCAAAGCATCCAAACAGTACAATTCGCCAATTTTTTGTTCTTCAAGTTTAAGTGAACTACGAGCCCCATTGTTAATCCTTTAACGGAAATTAATTGTAACTCTCTACAAGTAGAACAATGATTGGAACACGTAGACGGTTGAAATCTTTGTATATATTGCTTCCATATAGTCTAAGAAACATATATGCAAAGCATCCAAACAGTACCATTCGGCAATTTTTTGTTCTTCAAGTTTAAGTGAACAATGAGCCCCAATGGTTAATCCTTTATCGGAAATTATTTGTAACTTGCGACAAGTAGAACAATGAATGGAACAGGTAGCCGGTTGAAATCAATGTATATATTGCTTCTATATAGTCTAAGAAACATATATGCAAAGCATCCAAACAGTACCATTCGCCAATTTTTTGTTCTTAAAGTTTAAGTGAACGACGAGCCCCATTTCTAATCCTTTAAAGGAAATTATTTGTAAATTTCGACAAGTAGAACAATGATTGGAACACGTAGACGGTGGAAATCTTTGTATATATTGCTTCCATATAGTCTAAGAAACATGTACGCAAAGCATCCAAACAGTACCATTCGCCAATTTTTTGTTCTTCAAGTTTAAGTGAACAATGAGCCCCAATGGTTAATCCTTTATCGGAAATTATCTGTAATTTTCGACAAGTAGAACAATGAATGGAACTGGTAGACGGTTGAAATCTTTGTATATATTGCTTCTATATAATCTAAGAAACATATATGCAAAGGATCTAAACAGTAACAATCGCCAATTTTTTGATCTTCAAGTTTAAGTGAACAGCGAGCCCCATTGATAATCATGGAATAGAAATTATTTGTAAATTTCTACAAGTAGAACAATGAATAGTACAGGTAGACGGATGAAATCTTTCTATATATTGCTTCTAAATAGTCTAAGAACACATCTATGCAAAGCATCCATACAGTACAATTCGCCAATTTTTTGTTCTTCAAGTTTAAGTGAACTACGAGCCACATTGTTAATCCTTTAAAGGAAATTATTTGTAAATTTCGACAAGTAGAACAATGAATGGGTCATGTAGACGGTTGAAATCATTGTATATATTGCTTCTATATAGTCTACGAAACATGGATGCAAAGCATCCAAACAGTACAATTCGCCAATTTTTTGTTCTTCAAGTTTAAGTGAACTACGAGCCCCATTGTTAATCCTTTAACGGAAATTAATTGTAACTTTCGACAAGTAGAACAGTGAATGGAACAGGTAGACGGTTGAAATCATTGTATATATTGCTTCCATATAGTTTAAGAAACATGTACGCAAAGCATCCAAACAGTAACATTCGCCAATTTTTTGTCCTTCAAGTTTAAGTGAACAATGAGCCCCATTGTTAATGCTTTATCGGAAATTATTTGTAACTTTCGACAAGTAGAACAATGAATGGAAAAGGTAGACGGTTGAAATCTTTATATATATTGCTTCTATATAGTCTAAGAAACATATATGCAAAGCGTCCAAACAGTACAATTCGCCAATTATTTGATCTTCAATTTTAAGTGAACTACGAGCCCCATTGTTAATACTTTAACCGAAATTATTTGTGACTTGCGACAAGTAGAACAATGAATGGAACAGGTAGCCGGTTGAAATCAATGTATATATTGCTTCTATATAGTCTAAGAAACATATATGCAAAGCATCCAAACAGTACCATTCGCCAATTTTTTGTTCTTCAAGTTTAAGTGAACAATGAGCCCCATTGTTAATCCTTTATCGGAAATTATTTGTAACTTTCGACAAGTAGAACATTGAATGGAACAGGTAGACGGTTGAAATCTTTGTATATATTGCTTCTATATAGTATAAGAAACACATATGCAAAGCATCCAAACAGTACAATTCGCCAATTTTTTGTTCTTCAAGTTTAAGTGAACAATGAGCCCCATTGTTAATCCTTTAAAGGAAATTATTTGTAAATTTCGACAAGTAGAGCAATGAATGGAACAGGTGGACTGTTGAAATCATTGTATATATTGCTTCTATATAGTCTAAGAAACATATATGCAAAGAATCCAAACAGTACCATTCGCCAATTTTTTGTTCTTCAAGTTTAAGTGAACTACGAGCCCCATTGATAATCATGAAATGGAAATTATTTGTAACTTTCTACAAGTAGAACAATGAATAGAACAGGTAGACGGTTGAAATCTTTGTATATATTGCTTCTATATAGTATAAGAAACATATATGCAAAGCATCCAAACAGTACAATTCGCCAATTTTTTGTTCTTCAAGTTTAAGTGAACTACGATCCCCATTGTTAATCCCTTAACGGAAATTATTTGTAACTTTCGACAAGTAGAACAATGAATGGAACAGGTAGACGGTTGAAATCATTGTATATATTGCTTCTATATAATCTAAGAAACATATATGCAAAGCATCCAAACAGTACAATTCGCCAATTATTTCATCTTCATGTTTAAGTGAACTACGAGTCCCATTGTTAATCCTTTAACGGAAATTAATTATAACTTTCTACAAGTAGAACAATGATTGGAACACGCAGACGGTTGAACTCTTTGTATATATTGCTTCCATATAGTCTAAGAAACATATATGCAAAGCATCCAAACAGTACCATTCGCCAATTTTTTGTTCTTCAAGTTTAAGTGAACAATGAGCCCCATTGTTAATCCTTTAAAGAAAATTATTTGTAAATTTCGACAAGTAGAACAATGAATGGAACAGGTAGACTGTTGAAATATTTTTATATATTTCTTCTATATAATATAAGAAACATATATTCAATGCATCCAAACAGTACCATTCGCCAATTTTTTGTTCTTCAAGTTTAAGTGAACTACGAGCCCCATTGTTAATCCTTTAAAGGAAATTATTTGAAAATTTCGGCAAGTAGAACAACGAATGGAATAGGTAGACGGTTGAAATCATTGTATATATTGCTTCTATATAGTCTAAGGAACATATATGCAAATCATCCAAACAGTACAATTCGCCAATTATTTGATCTTCAAGTTTAAGTGAACTACGAGCCCCATTGTTAATACTTTAACGGAAATTATTTGTAACTTTCGACAAGTAGAACAATGAATGGAACTGGTAGACGGTTGAAATTTTTGAATATATTGCTTCTATATAATCTAAGAAACATATATGCAAAGCATCCAAACAGTACCGTTCGCCAATTTTTTGTTCTTCAAGTTTAAGTGAACTACGAGCCCCATTGTTAGTCCTTTAAAGGAAATTATTTGTAAATTTCGACAAGTAGAACAATGAATTGAACAGGTAGACTGTTGAAATCATTGTATATATTGCTTCTATATAGTCTAAGAAATATATATGCAAAGCATCCAAACAGTACAATTCGCCAATTTTTTGTTCTTCAAGTTTAAGTGAACAATGAGCCCCAATGGTTAATCCGTTATCGGAAATTATTTGTAACTTTCGACAAGTAGAACAATGAATGGAACAGGTAGACGGTTGAAATCTTTGTATATATTGCTTCTATATAGTATAAGAAACATATATGCAAATCATCCAAACAGTACAATTCGCCAATTTCTTGTTCTTCAAGTTTAAGTAAACTACGATTCCCATTGTTAATCCCTTAACGGAAATTATTTCTAACTTTCGACAAGTAGAACAATGAATGGAACAGGTAGACGGTTGAAATCATTGTATATATTGCTTCTATATAGTCTAAGAAACATATCTGCAAATCATCCACACAGTACAATTCGCCAATTTTTTGTTCTTCAAGTTTAAGTGAACAATGAGCCCCATTGTTAATCCTTTATCGGAAATTATTTGTAACTTTCGACAAGTAGAACAATGAATGGAACTGGTAGACGGTTGAAATCATTGTATATATTGCTTCTATATAGTCTAAGAAACATATATGCAAAGCATCCAAACAGTACAATTCGACAATTTTTTGTTCTTCAAGTTTAAGTGAACAATGAGCCCCATTGTTAATCCTTTAAAGGAAATTATTTGTAACTTTCGACAAGAAGAACAATGAATGGAACAGGTAGACTGTTGAAATCATTGTATATATTGCTTCTATACAGTCTAAGAAACATAAATGCAAAGCATCCAAACAGTACAATTAGCCAATTTTTTGTTCTTCAAGTTTAAGTGAACAATGAGCCCCAATAGTTAATCCGTTATCGGAAATTATTTGTAACTTTCGACAAGTAGAACAATGAATGGAACAGGTAGACGGTTGAAATCTTTGTATATATTGCTTCTATATAGTATAAGAAACATATATGCAAAGCATCCAAACAGTACCATTCGCCAATTTTTTGTTCTTCGAGTTTAAGTGAACTACGAGCCCCATTGATAATCATGAAATGGAAATTATTTGTAACTTTCTACAAGTAGAACAATGAATAGAACAGGTAGACGGTTGAAATCTTTGTATATATTGCTTCTATATAGTATAAGAAACATATATGCAAAGCATCCAAACAGTACCATTCGCCAATTTTTTGTTCTTCAAGTTTAAGTGAACTACGAGCCCCATTGTTAATCCTTTAAAGGAAATTATTTGTAAATTTCGACAAGTAGAACAATGAATTGAACAGGTAGACTGTTGAAATCATTGTATATATTGCTTCTATATAGTCTAAGAAACATATATGCAAATCATCCAAACAGTACAATTCGCCAATTTCTTGTTCTTCAAGTTTAAGTGAACAACGAGCCCCATTGTTAATCCTTTAAAGGAAATTATTTGTAAATTTCGACAAGTAGAACAATGAATTGAACAGGTAGACTGTTGAAATCATTGTATATATTGCTTCTATATAGTCTAAGAAACATATATGCAAATCATCCAAACAGTACAATTCGCCAATTATTTGATCTTCAAGTTTAAGTGAACTACGAGCCCCATTGTTAATACTTTAACGGAAATTATTTGTAACTTTCGACAAGTAGAACAATGATTGGAACACGCAGACGGTTGAACTCTTTGTATATATTGCTTCCATATAGTCTAAGAAACATATATGCAAAGCATCCAAACAGTACCATTCGCCAATTTTTTGTTCTTCAAGTTTAAGTGAACAATGAGCCCCATTGTTAATCCTTTAAAGAAAATTATTTGTAAATTTCGACAAGTAGAACAATGAATGGAACAGGTAGACTGTTGAAATATTTTTATATATTTCTTCTATATAATATAAGAAACATATATTCAATGCATCCAAACAGTACCATTCGCCAATTTTTTGTTCTTCAAGTTTAAGTGAACTACGAGCCCCATTGTTAATCCTTTAAAGGAAATTATTTGAAAATTTCGGCAAGTAGAACAACGAATGGAATAGGTAGACGGTTGAAATCATTGTATATATTGCTTCTATATAGTCTAAGGAACATATATGCAAATCATCCAAACAGTACAATTCGCCAATTATTTGATCTTCAAGTTTAAGTGAACTACGAGCCCCATTGTTAATACTTTAACGGAAATTATTTGTAACTTTCGACAAGTAGAACAATGAATGGAACTGGTAGACGGTTGAAATTTTTGAATATATTGCTTCTATATAATCTAAGAAACATATATGCAAAGCATCCAAACAGTACCGTTCGCCAATTTTTTGTTCTTCAAGTTTAAGTGAACTACGAGCCCCATTGTTAGTCCTTTAAAGGAAATTATTTGTAAATTTCGACAAGTAGAACAATGAATTGAACAGGTAGACTGTTGAAATCATTGTATATATTGCTTCTATATAGTCTAAGAAATATATATGCAAAGCATCCAAACAGTACAATTCGCCAATTTTTTGTTCTTCAAGTTTAAGTGAACAATGAGCCCCAATGGTTAATCCGTTATCGGAAATTATTTGTAACTTTCGACAAGTAGAACAATGAATGGAACAGGTAGACGGTTGAAATCTTTGTATATATTGCTTCTATATAGTATAAGAAACATATATGCAAATCATCCAAACAGTACAATTCGCCAATTTCTTGTTCTTCAAGTTTAAGTAAACTACGATTCCCATTGTTAATCCCTTAACGGAAATTATTTCTAACTTTCGACAAGTAGAACAATGAATGGAACAGGTAGACGGTTGAAATCATTGTATATATTGCTTCTATATAGTCTAAGAAACATATCTGCAAATCATCCACACAGTACAATTCGCCAATTTTTTGTTCTTCAAGTTTAAGTGAACAATGAGCCCCATTGTTAATCCTTTATCGGAAATTATTTGTAACTTTCGACAAGTAGAACAATGAATGGAACTGGTAGACGGTTGAAATCATTGTATATATTGCTTCTATATAGTCTAAGAAACATATATGCAAAGCATCCAAACAGTACAATTCGACAATTTTTTGTTCTTCAAGTTTAAGTGAACAATGAGCCCCATTGTTAATCCTTTAAAGGAAATTATTTGTAACTTTCGACAAGAAGAACAATGAATGGAACAGGTAGACTGTTGAAATCATTGTATATATTGCTTCTATACAGTCTAAGAAACATAAATGCAAAGCATCCAAACAGTACAATTAGCCAATTTTTTGTTCTTCAAGTTTAAGTGAACAATGAGCCCCAATAGTTAATCCGTTATCGGAAATTATTTGTAACTTTCGACAAGTAGAACAATGAATGGAACAGGTAGACGGTTGAAATCTTTGTATATATTGCTTCTATATAGTATAAGAAACATATATGCAAAGCATCCAAACAGTACCATTCGCCAATTTTTTGTTCTTCGAGTTTAAGTGAACTACGAGCCCCATTGATAATCATGAAATGGAAATTATTTGTAACTTTCTACAAGTAGAACAATGAATAGAACAGGTAGACGGTTGAAATCTTTGTATATATTGCTTCTATATAGTATAAGAAACATATATGCAAAGCATCCAAACAGTACCATTCGCCAATTTTTTGTTCTTCAAGTTTAAGTGAACTACGAGCCCCATTGTTAATCCTTTAAAGGAAATTATTTGTAAATTTCGACAAGTAGAACAATGAATTGAACAGGTAGACTGTTGAAATCATTGTATATATTGCTTCTATATAGTCTAAGAAACATATATGCAAATCATCCAAACAGTACAATTCGCCAATTTCTTGTTCTTCAAGTTTAAGTAAACTACGATTCCCATTGTTAATCCTTTAAAGGAAATTATTTGTAAATTTCGACAAGTAGAACAATGAATTGAACAGGTAGACTGTTGAAATCATTGTATATATTGCTTCTATATAGTCTAAGAAACATATATGCAAAGCATCCAAACAGTACAATTCGCCAATTTCTTGTTCTTCAAGTTTAAGTAAACTACGATTCCCATTGTTAATCCTTTAAAGGAAATTATTTGTAAATTTCGACAAGTAGAACATTGAATGGAACAGGTAGACGGTTGAAATCTTTGTATATATTGCTTCTATATAGTATAAGAAACACATATGCAAAGCATCCAAACAGTACAATTCGCCAATTTTTTGTTCTTCAAGTTTAAGTGAACAATGAGCCCCAATGGTTAATCCGTTATCGGAAATTATTTGTAACTTTCGACAAGTAGAACAATGAATGGAACTGATAGACGGTTGAAATCTTTGTATATATTGCTTATATATAGTCTAAGAAACATATATGCAAAGCATCCAAACAGTACCATTCGCCAATTTTTTGTTCTTCAAGTTTAAGTGAACGATGAGCCCCATTGTTAATCCTTTATCGGAAATTATTTGTAAATTTAAACAAGTAGAACAATGAATGGAACAGGTAGACGGTTGAAATCTTTGTATATATTGCTTCTATATAGTCTAAGAAACATATATGCAAAGCATCCAAACAGTACAATTCGCCAATTTATTGTTCTTCAAGTTTAAGTGAACAACGAGCCCCATTGTTAATCCTTTAAAGGAAATTATTTGTAAATTTCGACAAGTAGAACAATGATTGGGACACGTAGAAGGTTGAAATCTTTGTATAAATTGCTTCCATATAGTCTAAGAAACATGTACGCAAAGCATCGAAACAGTACCGTTCGCCAATTCCTTGTTCTTCAAGTTTAAGTGAACAATGAGCCCCATTGTTAATCCTTTATCGGAAATTATTTGTAACTTTCGACCAGTAGAACAATGAATGGAACAGGTAGACGGTTGAAATCTTTGTATATATTGCTTCTATATAGTCTAAGAAATATATATGCAAAGCATCCAAACAGTACAATTCGCCAATTTTTTGTTCTTCAAGTTTAAGTGAACAATGAGCCCCAATGGTTAATCCGTTATCGGAAATTATTTGTAACTTTCGACAAGTAGAACAATGAATGGAACAGGTAGACGGTTGAAATCTTTGTATATATTGCTTCTATATAGTATAAGAAACATATATGCAAAGCATCCAAACAGTACCATTCGCCAATTTTTTGTTCTTCAAGTTTAAGTGAACTACGATCCCCATTGATAATCATGAAATGGAAATTATTTGTAACTTTCTACAAGTAGAACAATGAATAGAACAGGTAGACGGTTGAAATCTTTGTATATATTGCTTCTATATAGTATAAGAAACATATATGCAAAGCATCCAAACAGTACCATTCGCCAATTTTTTGTTCTTCAAGTTTAAGTGAACTACGAGCCCCATTGTTAATCCTTTAAAGGAAATTATTTGTAAATTTCGACAAGTAGAACAATGAATTGAACAGGTAGACTGTTGAAATCATTGTATATATTGCTTCTATATAGTCTAAGAAACATATATGCAAATCATCCAAACAGTACAATTCGCCAATTTCTTGTTCTTCAAGTTTAAGTAAACTACGATTCCCATTGTTAATCCTTTAAAGGAAATTATTTGTAAATTTCGACAAGTAGAACAATGAATTGAAGAGGTAGACTGTTGAAATCATTGTATATATTGCTTCTATATAATCTAAGAAACATATATGCAAAGCATCTAAACAGTACAATTCGCCAATTTATTGTTCTTCAAGTTTAAGTGAACAACGAGCCCCATTGTTAATACTTTAACGGAAATTATTTGTAAATTTCGGCAAGTAGAACAATGAATGGAACAGGTAGACGGTTGAAATCTTTGTATATATTGCTTCTATATAATCTAAGAAACATATATGCAAAGCTTCTAAACAGTAACAATCGCCAATTTTTTGTTCTTCAAGTTTAAGTGAACTACGAGCCCCATTGTTAATCCTTTAAAGGAAATTATTTGTAAATTTCGGCAAGTAGAACAATGAATGGAACAGGTAGACGGTTGAAATCTTTGTATATATTGCTTCTATATAGTCTAAGAAACATATATGCAAATCATCCAAACAGTACAATTCGCCAATTTCTTGTTCTTCAAGTTTAAGTAAACTACGATTCCCATTGTTAATCCTTTAAAGGAAATTATTTGTAAATTTCGACAAGTAGAACATTGAATGGAACAGGTAGACGGTTGAAATCTTTGTATATATTGCTTCTATATAGTATAAGAAACACATATGCAAAGCATCCAAACAGTACAATTCGCCAATTTTTTGTTCTTCAAGTTTAAGTGAACAATGAGCCCCAATGGTTAATCCGTTATCGGAAATTATTTGTAACTTTCGACAAGTAGAACAATGAATGGAACTGATAGACGGTTGAAATCTTTGTATATATTGCTTATATATAGTCTAAGAAACATATATGCAAAGCATCCAAACAGTACCATTCGCCAATTTTTTGTTCTTCAAGTTTAAGTGAACGATGAGCCCCATTGTTAATCCTTTATCGGAAATTATTTGTAAATTTAAACAAGTAGAACAATGAATGGAACAGGTAGACGGTTGAAATCTTTGTATATATTGCTTCTATATAGTCTAAGAAACATATATGCAAAGCATCCAAACAGTACAATTCGCCAATTTATTGTTCTTCAAGTTTAAGTGAACAACGAGCCCCATTGTTAATCCTTTAAAGGAAATTATTTGTAAATTTCGACAAGTAGAACAATGATTGGGACACGTAGAAGGTTGAAATCTTTGTATAAATTGCTTCCATATAGTCTAAGAAACATGTACGCAAAGCATCGAAACAGTACCGTTCGCCAATTCCTTGTTCTTCAAGTTTAAGTGAACAATGAGCCCCATTGTTAATCCTTTATCGGAAATTATTTGTAACTTTCGACCAGTAGAACAATGAATGGAACAGGTAGACGGTTGAAATCTTTGTATATATTGCTTCTATATAGTCTAAGAAATATATATGCAAAGCATCCAAACAGTACAATTCGCCAATTTTTTGTTCTTCAAGTTTAAGTGAACAATGAGCCCCAATGGTTAATCCGTTATCGGAAATTATTTGTAACTTTCGACAAGTAGAACAATGAATGGAACAGGTAGACGGTTGAAATCTTTGTATATATTGCTTCTATATAGTATAAGAAACATATATGCAAAGCATCCAAACAGTACCATTCGCCAATTTTTTGTTCTTCAAGTTTAAGTGAACTACGATCCCCATTGATAATCATGAAATGGAAATTATTTGTAACTTTCTACAAGTAGAACAATGAATAGAACAGGTAGACGGTTGAAATCTTTGTATATATTGCTTCTATATAGTATAAGAAACATATATGCAAAGCATCCAAACAGTACCATTCGCCAATTTTTTGTTCTTCAAGTTTAAGTGAACTACGAGCCCCATTGTTAATCCTTTAAAGGAAATTATTTGTAAATTTCGACAAGTAGAACAATGAATTGAACAGGTAGACTGTTGAAATCATTGTATATATTGCTTCTATATAGTCTAAGAAACATATATGCAAATCATCCAAACAGTACAATTCGCCAATTTCTTGTTCTTCAAGTTTAAGTAAACTACGATTCCCATTGTTAATCCTTTAAAGGAAATTATTTGTAAATTTCGACAAGTAGAACAATGAATTGAACAGGTAGACTGTTGAAATCATTGTATATATTGCTTCTATATAATCTAAGAAACATATATGCAAAGCATCTAAACAGTACAATTCGCCAATTTATTGTTCTTCAAGTTTAAGTGCACAACGAGCCCCATTGTTAATACTTTAACGGAAATTATTTGTAAATTTCGGCAAGTAGAACAATGAATGGAACAGGTAGACGGTTGAAATCTTTGTATATATTGCTTCTATATAATCTAAGAAACATATATGCAAAGCTTCTAAACAGTAACAATCGCCAATTTTTTGTTCTTCAAGTTTAAGTGAACTACGAGCCCCATTGTTAATCCTTTAACGGAAATTAATTCTAACTTTCTACAAGTAGAACAATGCTTGGAACACGTAGACGGATGAAATCTTTGTATATATTGCTTCCATATAGTCTAAGAAACATGTACGCAAAGCATCCAAACAGTACCATTCGCCAATTTTTTGTTCTTCAAGTTTAAGTGAACAAGGAGCCCCAATGGTTAATCCTTTATCGGAAATTACTTGTAACTTTCGACAAGTAGAACAATGAATGGAACAGGTAGACGGTTGAAATCTTTGTATATATTGCTTCTATATAATGTAAGAAACATATATGCAAAGCATCCAAACAGTACCATTCGCCAATTTTTTGTTCTTCAAGTTTAAGTGAACTACGAGCCCCATTGTTAATCCTTTAAAGGAAATTATTTGTAAATTTCGACAAGTAGAACAATGAATGGAACAGGTAGACTGTTGAAATCATTGTATATATTGCTACTATATAGTCTAAGAAACATATATGCATAGTGTCCAAACAGTACAATTCGCCAATTTTTTGCTCTTCAAGTTTAAGTGAACTACGAGCCCCATTGTTAATTCTTTAAAGGAAATTATTTGTAAATTTCGGCAAGTAGAACAATGAATGGAACAGGTAGACTGTTGAAATCCTTGTATATATTGCTTCTATATAGTCTAAGAAACATATATGCAAAGCATCCAAACAGTACCATTCGCCAATTTTTTGTTCTTCAAGTTTAAGTGAACAACGAGCCCCAATGGTTAATCCTTTATCGGAAATTATTTGTAACTTTCGACAAGTAGAACAATGAATGGAACAGGTAGACGGTTGAAATCTTTGTATATATTGCGTCTATATAGTCTAAGAAACATATATGCAAAGCATCCAAACAGTACCATTCGCCAATTTTTTGTTCTTCAAGTTTAAGTGAACTACGAGCCCCATTGTTAATCCTTTAAAGGAAATTATTTGTAAATTTCGACAAGTAGAACAATGAATGGAACAGGTAGACGGTTGAAATCAATGTATATATTGCTTCTATATAGTCTAAGAAACCTATATGCAAAGCATCCAAACAGTAACAATCGCCAATTTTTTGATCTTCAAGTTTAAGTGAACAGCGAGCCCCATTGATAATCATGAAATGGAAATTAATTGTAACTTTCTACAAGTAGAACAATGCTTGGAACACGTAGACGGATGAAATCTTTGTATATATTGCTTCCATATAGTCTAAGAAACATGTACGCAAAGCATCCAAACAGTACCATTCGCCAATTTTTTGTTCTTCAAGTTTAAGTGAACAAGGAGCCCCAATGGTTAATCCTTTATCGGAAATTACTTGTAACTTTCGACAAGTAGAACAATGAATGGAACAGGTAGACGGTTGAAATCTTTGTATATATTGCTTCTATATAATGTAAGAAACATATATGCAAAGCATCCAAACAGTACCATTCGCCAATTTTTTGTTCTTCAAGTTTAAGTGAACTACGAGCCCCATTGTTAATCCTTTAAAGGAAATTATTTGTAAATTTCGACAAGTAGAACAATGAATGGAACAGGTAGACTGTTGAAATCATTGTATATATTGCTACTATATAGTCTAAGAAACATATATGCATAGCGTCCAAACAGTACCATTCGCCAATTTTTTGATCTTCAAGTTTAAGTGAACAGCGAGCCCCATTGATAATCATGAAATGGAAATTAATTGTAACTTTCTACAAGTAGAACAATGCTTGGAACACGTAGACGGATGAAATCTTTGTATATATTGCTTCCATATAGTCTAAGAAACATATATGCAAAGCATCTAAACAGTAACAATCGCCAATTTTTTGTTCTTCAAGTTTAAGTGAACTACGAGCCCCATTGTTAATCCTTTAAAGGAAATTAATTCTAACTTTCTACAAGTAGAACAATGATTGGGACACGTAGAAGGTTGAAATCTTTGTATATATTGCCTCCATATAGTCCAAGAAACATGTACGCAAAGCATCGAAACAGTACCGTTCGCCAATTCCTTGTTCTTCAAGTTTAAGTGAACAATGAGCCCCATTGTTAATCCTTTATCGGAAATTATTTGTAACTTTCGACCAGTAGAACAATGAATGGAACAGGTAGACGGTTGAAATCTTTGTATATATTGCATCTATATAGTCTAAGAAACATATATGCAAAGCATCCAAACAGTACCATTCGCCACTTTTTTGTTCTTCAATTTTAAGTGAACTACGAGCCCCATTGTTAATACTTTAACCGAAATTATTTGTGACTTGCGACAAGTAGAACAATGAATGGAACAGGTAGCCGGTTGAAATCAATGTACATATTGCTTCTATATAGTCTAAGAAACATATATGCAAAGCATCCAAACAGTACCATTCGCCAATTTTTTGTTCTTCAAGTTTAAGTGAACAATGAGCCCCAATGGTTAATCCTTTATCGGAAATTATCTGTAATTTTCGACAAGTAGAACAATGAATGGAACTCGTAGACGGTTGAAATCTTTGTATATATTGCTTCTATATAATCTAAGAAACATATATGCAAAGCATCCAAACAGTACAATTCGACAATTTTTTGTTCTTCAAATTTAAGTGAACAATGAGCCCCAATGGTTAATACTTTATCGGAAATTATTTGTAATTTTCGACAAGTAGAACAATGAATGGAACAGGTAGACGGTTGAAATATTTGTATATATTTCTTCTATATAATCTAAGAAACATATATGCAAAGCATCTAAACAGTAACAATCGCCAATTTTTTGATCTGCAAGTTTAAGTGAACAGCGAGCCCCATTGATAATCATGAAATGGAAATTATTTGTAACTTTCTACAAGTAGAACAATGAATAGTACAGGTAGACGGGTGAAATCTTTCTATATATTGCTTCTAAATAGTCTAAGAAACATCTATGCAAAGCATCCAAACAGTACAATTCGCCAATTTCTTGTTCTTCAAGTTTAAGTGAACTACGAGCCCCATTGTTAATCCTTTAACGGAAATTAATTGTAACTCTCTACAAGTAGAACAATGATTGGAACACGTAGACGGTTGAAATCTTTGTATATATTGCTTCCATATAGTCTAAGAAACATATATGCAAAGCATCCAAACAGTACCATTCGGCAATTTTTTGTTCTTCAAGTTTAAGTGAACAATGAGCCCCAATGGTTAATCCTTTATCGGAAATTATTTGTAACTTTCGACAAGTAGAACAATGAATGGAACAGGTAGACGGTTGAAATCTTTATATATATTGCTTCTATATAGTCTAAGAAACATATATGCAAAGCGTCCAAACAGTACAATTCGCCAATTATTTGATCTTCAATTTTAAGTGAACTACGAGCCCCATTGTTAATAATTTAACGGAAATTATTTGTAACTTGCGACAAGTAGAACAATGAATGGAACAGGTAGCCGGTTGAAATCAATGTATATATTGCTTCTATATAGTCTAAGAAACATATATGCAAAGCATCCAAACAGTACCATTCGCCAATTTTTTGTTCTTAATGTTTAAGTGAACGACGAGCCCCATTGTTAATCCTTTAACGGAAATTAATTGTAACTTTCTACAAGTAGAACAATGATTGGAACACGCAGACGGTTGAAATCTTTGTATATATTGCTTCCATATAGTCGAAGAAACATATATGCAAAGCATCCAAACAGTACCATTCGCCAATTTTTTGTTCCTCAAGTTTAAGTGAACAATGAGCCCCAATGGTTAATCCGTTTTCGGAAATTATTTCTAACCTTCGACAAGTAGAACAATGAATGGAACAGGTAGACGGTTGAAATCTTTGTATATATTGCTTCTATATAGTCTAAGAAACATATATGCAAAGCATCCAAACAGTACCATTCGCCAATTATTTCATCTTCATGTTTAAGTGAACTACGAGCCCCATTGTTAATACTTTAACGGTAATTATTTGTAACTTGCGAGAAGTAGAACAATGAGTGGAACAGGTAGACGGTTGAAATCAATGTATATATTGCTTCTATATAGTCTAAGAAACATATGTGCAAAGCATCCAAACAGTACCATTCGCCAATTTTTTGTTCTTCAAGTTTAAGTGAACAATGAGCCCCAATGGTTAATACTTTATCGGAAATTATCTGTAATTTTCGACAAGTAGAACAATGAATGGAACTGGTAGACGGTTGAAATCTTTGTATATATTGCTACTATATAATCTAAGAAACATATGTGCAAAGCATCAAAACAGTAACAATCGCCAATTTTTTGATCTTCAAGTTTAAGTGAACAGCGAGCCCCATTGATAATCATGGAATAGAAATTATTTGTAAATTTCTACAAGTAGAACAATGAATAGTACAGGTAGACGGGTGAAATCTTTCTATATATTGCTTCTAAATAGTCTAAGAACACATCTATGCAAAGCATCCATACAGTACAATTCGCCAATTTTTTGTTCTTCAAGTTTAAGTGAACAATGAGCCCCATTGTTAATCTTTTATCGGAAATTATTTGTAACTTTCGACAAGTAGAACAATGAATAGAACAGGTAGACGGTTGAAATCTTTGTATATATTGCTTCTATATAGTCTAAGAAACATATATGCAAACCGTCCAAACAGTACAATTCGCCAATTTTTTGTTCTTCAAGTTTAAGTGAACAATGAGCCCCAATGGTTAATCCGTTATCGGAAATTATTTGTAACTTGCGACAAGTAGAACAATGAGTGGAACAGTTAGACGGTTGAAATCAATGTACATATTGCTTCTATATAGTCTAAGAAACATATATGCAAAGCATCCAAACAGTACCATTCGCCAATTTTTTGTTCTTCAAGTTTAAGTGAACAATGAGTCCCATTGTTAATCTTTTATCGGAAATTATTTGTAACTTTCGACAAGTAGAACAATGAATAGAACAGGTAGACGGTTGAAATCTTTGTATATATTGCTTCTATATAGTATAAGAAACATATATGCAAAGCATCCAAACAGTACAATTCGCCAATTTTTTGTTCTTCAAGTTTAAGTGAACAATGAGCCCCAATGGTTAATCCGTTATCGGAAATTATTTGTAACTTTCGACAAGTAGAACAATGAATGGAACTGATAGACGGTTGAAATCTTTGTATATATTGCTTATATATAGTCTAAGAAACATATATGCAAAGCATCCAAACAGTACCATTCGCCAATTTTTTGTTCTTCAAGTTTAAGTGAACTACGAGCCCCATTGTTAATCCTTTAAAGGAAATTATTTGTAAATTTCGACAAGTAGAACAATGAATGGAACAGGTAGACTGTTGAAATCATTGTATATATTGCTTCTATATAGTATAAGAAACATATATGCAAAGCATCCAAACAGTACAATTCGCCAATTTTTTGTTCTTCAAGTTTAAGTGAACAATGAGCCCAAATGGTTAATCCGTTATCGGAAATTATTTGTAACTTTCGACAAGTAGAACAATGAATGGAACTGATAGACGGTTGAAATCTTTGTATATATTGCTTATATATAGTCTAAGAAACATATATGCAAAGCATCCAAACAGTACCATTCGCCAATTTTTTGTTCTTCAAGTTTAAGTGAACTACGAGCCCCATTGTTAATCCTTTAAAGGAAATTATTTGTAAATTTCGACAAGTAGAACAATGAATGGAACAGGTAGACTGTTGAAATCATTGTATATATTGCTTCTATATAGTCTAAGAAACATATATGCAAAGCATCCAAACAGTACAATTCGCCAATTTTTTGTTCTTCAAGTTTAAGTGAACAATGAGACCCAATGGTTAATCCGTTTTCGGAAATTATTTGTAACTTTCGACAAGTAGAACAATGAATGGAACAGGTAGACGGTTGAAATCTTTGTATATATTGCTTCTATATAGTCTAAGAAACATATATGCAAAGCATCCAAACAGTACCATTCGCCAATTATTTCATCTTCATGTTTAATTGAACTACGAGCCCCATTGTTAATACTTTAACGGTAATTATTTGTAACTTGCGAGAAGTAGAACAATGAGTGGAACAGGTAGACGGTTGAAATCAATGTATATATTGCTTCTATATAGTCTAAGAAACATATGTGCAAAGCATACAAACAGTACCATTCGCCAATTTTTTGTTCTTCAAGTTTAAGTGAACAATGAGCCCCATTGTTAATCCTTTATCGGAAATTATTTGTAAATTTAAACAAGTAGAACAATGAATGGAACAGGTAGACGGTTGAAATCTTTGTATATATTGCTTCTATATAGTCTAAGAAACATATATGCAAAGCATCCAAACAGTACAATTCGCCAATTTATTGTTCTTCAAGTTTAAGTGAACAACGAGCCCCATTGTTAATCCTTTAAAGGAAATTATTTGTAAATTTCGACAAGTAGAACAATGATTGGGACACGTAGAAGGTTGAAATCTTTGTATATATTGCTTCCATATAGTCTAAGAAACATGTACGCAAAGCATCGAAACAGTACCGTTCGCCAATTCCTTGTTCTTCAAGTTTAAGTGAACAATGAGCCCCATTGTTAATCCTTTATCGGAAATTATTTGTAACTTTCGACCAGTAGCACAATGAATGGAACAGGTAGACGGATGAAATCTTTGTATATATTGCTTCTATATAGTATAAGAAACATATATGCAAAGCATCCAAACAGTACCATTCGCCAATTTTTTGTTCTTCAAGTTTAAGTGAACTACGAGCCCCATTGTTAATCCTTTAAAGGAAATTATTTGTAAATTTCGACAAGTAGAACAATGAATTGAACAGGTAGACTGTTGAAATCATTGTATATATTGCTTCTATATAGTCTAAGAAACATATATGCAAATCATCCAAACAGTACAATTCGCCAATTTCTTGTTCTTCAAGTTTAAGTAAACTACGATTCCCATTGTTAATCCTTTAAAGGAAATTATTTGTAAATTTCGACAAGTAGAACAATGAATTGAACAGGTAGACTGTTGAAATCATTGTATATATTGCTTCTATATAATCTAAGAAACATATATGCAAAGCATCTAAACAGTACAATTCGCCAATTTATTGTTCTTCAAGTTTAAGTGAACAACGAGCCCCATTGTTAATACTTTAACGGAAATTATTTGTAAATTTCGGCAAGTAGAACAATGAATGGAACAGGTAGACGGTTGAAATCTTTGTATATATTGCTTCTATATAATCTAAGAAACATATATGCAAAGCATCTAAACAGTAACAATCGCCAATTTTTTGTTCTTCAAGTTTAAGTGAACTACGAGCCCCATTGTTAATCCTTTAACGGAAATTAATTCTAACTTTCTACAAGTAGAACAATGCTTGGAACACGTAGACGGATGAAATCTTTGAATATATTGCTTCCATATAGTCTAAGAAACATGTACGCAAAGCATCCAAACAGTACCATTCGCCAATTTTTTGTTCTTCAAGTTTAAGTGAACTACGAGCCCCATTGTTAATCCTTTAAAGGAAATTATTTGTAAATTTCGACAAGTAGAACAATGAATGGAACAGGTAGACTGTTGAAATCATTGTATATATTGCTACTATATAGTCTAAGAAACATATATGCATAGCGTCCAAACAGTACAATTCGCCAATTTTTTGCTCTTCAAGTTTAAGTGAACTACGAGCCCCATTGTTAATTCTTTAAAGGAAATTATTTGTAAATTTCGACAAGTAGAACAATGAATTGAACAGGTAGACTGTTGAAATCATTGTATATATTGCTTCTATATAGTCTAAGAAACATATATGCAAATCATCCAAACAGTACAATTCGCCAATTTCTTGTTCTTCAAGTTTAAGTAAACTACGATTCCCATTGTTAATCCTTTAAAGGAAATTATTTGTAACTTTCGACAAGTAGAACAATGAATTGAACAGGTAGACTGTTGAAATTATTGTATATATTGCTTCTATATAATCTAAGAAACATATATGCAAAGCATCTAAACAGTAACAATCGCCAATTTTTTGTTCTTCAAGTTTAAGTGAACTACGAGCCCCATTGTTAATCCTTTAACGGAAATTAATTCTAACTTTCTACAAGTAGAACAATGCTTGGAACACGTAGACGGATGAAATCTTTGTATATATTGCTTCCATATAGTCTAAGAAACATGTACGCAAAGCATCCAAACAGTACCATTCGCCAATTTTTTGTTCTTCAAGTTTAAGTGAACAAGGAGCCCCAATGGTTAATCCTTTATCGGAAATTACTTGTAACTTTCGACAAGTAGAACAATGAATGGAACAGGTAGACGGTTGAAATCTTTGTATATATTGCTTCTATATAGTCTAAGAAATATATATGCAAAGCATCCAAACAGTACAATTCGCCAATTTTTTGTTCTTCAAGTTTAAGTGAACAATGAGCCCCAATGGTTAATCCGTTATCGGAAATTATTTGTAACTTTCGACAAGTAGAACAATGAATGGAACAGGTAGACGGTTGAAATCTTTGTATATATTGCTTCTATATAGTCTAAGAAACATATATGCAAAGCATCCAAACAGTACCATTCGCCAATTATTTCATCTTCATGTTTAAGTGAACTACGAGCCCCATTGTTAATACTTTAACGGTAATTATTTGTAACTTCCGACAAGTAGAACAATGAATGGAACAGGTCGACGGTTGAAATCAATGTATATATTGCTTCTATATAGTCTAAGAAACATATATGCAAAGCATCCAAACAGCACCATTCGCCAATTTTTTGTTCTTCAAGTTTAAGTGAACAATGAGCCCCATTGTTAATCCTTTATCGGAAATTATTTGTAACTTTCGACAAGTAGAACAATGAATGGAACTGGTAGACGGTTGAAATCATTGTATATATTGCTTCTATATAGTCTAAGAAACATATATGCAAAGCATCCAAACAGTACAATTCGACAATTTTTTGTTCTTCAAGTTTAAGTGATCAATGAGCCCCATTGTTAATCCTTTAAAGGAAATTATTTGTAACTTTCGACAAGAAGAACAATGAATGGAACAGGTAGACTGTTGAAATCATTGTATATATTGCTTCTATACAGTCTAAGAAACATATATGCAAAGCATCCAAACAGTACCATTCGCCAATTTTTTGTTCTTCAAGTTTAAGTGAACAATGAGCCCCAATGGTTAATCCGTTATCGGAAATTATTTGTAACTTTCGACAAGTAGAACAATGAATGGAACAGGTAGACGGTTGAAGTCTTTGTATATATTGCTTCCATATAGTCTAAGAAACATATATGCAAAGCATCCAAACAGTACCATTCGCCAATTTTTTGTCCTTCAAGTTTAAGTGAACAATGAGCCCCATTGTTAATCCTTTATCGGAAATTATTTGTAACTTTCGACCAGTAGAACAATGAATGGAACAGGTAGACGGTTGAAATCTTTGTATATATTGCTTCTATATAGTCTAAGAAACATATATGCAAAGCATCCAAACAGTACCATTCGCCAATTTTTTGTTCTTCAAGTTTAAGTGAACAATGAGCCCCAATGGTTAATCATTTATCCGTAATTATTTGTAACTTTCGACAAGTAGAACAATGAATGGAACAGTTAGACGGTTGAAATCTTTGTATATATTGCTTCTATATAGTCTAAGAAACATATATGCAAAGCATCCAAACAGTACAGTTCGCCAATTTATTGTTCGTCAAGTTTAAGTGAACAACGAGCCCCATTGTTAATCCTTTAAAGGAAATTAATTGTAAATTACGACAAGTAGAACAATGATTGGAACACGTAGACGGTTGAAATCTTTGTATATATTGCTTCCATATGGTCTAAGAAACATTTACGCAAAGCATCCAAACAGTACCATTCGCCAATTTTTTGTTCTTCAAGTTTAAGTGAACAATGAGCTCCATTGTTAATCCTTTATCGGAAATTATTTGTAACTTTCGACAAGTAGAACAATGAATGGAACAGGTAGACGGTTGAAATCTTTGTTTATATTGCTTCTATATAGTCTAAGAAACATATATGCAAAGCATCCAAACAGTACAATTCGCCAATTTTTTGTTGTTCAAGTTTAAGTGAACAATGAGCCCCAATGTTTAATCCTTTATCGGAAATTATTTGTAACTTTCGACAAGTAGAACAATGAATGGAACAGTTAGACGATTGAAATCAATGTATATATTGCTTCTATATAGTCTAAGAAACATATATGCAAAGCATCTAAACAGTAACAATCGCCAATTTTTTGATCTTCAAGTTTAAGTGAACAGCGAGCCCCATTGATAATCATGAAATGGAAATTATTTGTAACTTTCTACAAGTAGAACAATGAATAGTACAGGTAGACGGGTGAAATCTTTCTATATATTGCTTCTAAATAGTCTAAGAAACATATATGCAAAGCATCCAAACAGTACAATTCGCCAATTTCTTGTTCTTCAATTTTAAGTGAATTACGAGCCCCATTGTTAATCCTTTAAAGGAAATTATTTGTAAATTTCGACAAGTAGAACAATGATTGGATCAGGTAGACGGTTGAAATCATTGTATATATTGCTTCTATATAATCTACGAAACATATATGCAAAGCATCCAAACAGTACAATTCGCCAATTTTTTGTTCTTCAAGTTTAAGTGAACTACGAGTCCCATTGTTAATCCTTTAACGGAAATTATTTGTAACTTTCGACAAGTAGAACAATGAATGGAACAGGTAGACGGTTGAACTCATTGTATATATTGCTGCTATATAATCTACGAAACATATATGCAAAGCATCCAAACAGTACAATTCGCCAATTTTTTGTTCTTCAAGTTTAAGTGAACTACGAGTCCCATTGTTAATCCCTTAATGGAAATCATTTGTAACTTTCGACAAGTAGAACAATGAATGGAAAAGGTAGACGGTTGAAATCACTGTATATATTGCTGCTATATAATCTACGAAACATATATGCAAAGCATCCAAACAGTACAATTCGCCAATTTTTTGTTCTTCAAGTTTAAGTGAACTACGAGTCCCATTGTTAATCCTTTAACGGAAATTATTTGTAACTTTCGACAAGTAGAACAATGAATGGAACAGGTAGACGGGTGAAATCTTTCTATATATTGCTTCTATATAGTCTAAGAAACATATATGCAAAGCATCCAAACAGTACCATTCGCCAATTTTTTGTTCTTCAAGTTTAAGTGAACTACGAGCCCCATTGTTAATCCTTTAAAGGAAATTATTTGTAAATTTCGACAAGTAGAACAATGAATGGAACAGGTAGACGGTTGAAATCAATGTATATATTGCTTCTATATAGTCTAAGAAACCTATATGCAAAGCATCCAAACAGTAACAATCGCCAATTTTTTGATCTTCAAGTTTAAGTGAACAGCGAGCCCCATTGATAATCATGAAATGGAAATTAATTGTAACTTTCTACAAGTAGAACAATGCTTGGAACACGTAGACGGATGAAATCTTTGTATATATTGCTTCCATATAGTCTAAGAAACATGTACGCAAAGCATCCAAACAGTACCATTCGCCAATTTTTTGTTCTTCAAGTTTAAGTGAACAACGAGCCCCATTGATAATCATGAAACGGAAATTATTTATAACTTTCTACAAGTAGAACAATGAATAGAACAGGTAGACGGTTGAAATCTTTGTATATGTTGCTTCTATATAGTCTAAGAAACCTATATGCAAAGCATCTAAGCAGTAACAATCGCCAATTTTTTGATCTTCAAGTTTAATTGAACAGCGAGCCCCATTGATAATCACCATTGACAATCGGTCAAATAATTTCCGTTAAAGTATTAACAATGGGGCTCGTAGTTCACTTAAACTTGAAGAACAAAAAATTGCCGAATGGTACTATTTGAATGCTTTGCATATATGTTTCTTAGATTATATAGACGCAATATATACAAGGATTTCAGCCGTCTACCTGTTCCATTCATTGTTCTACTTGTAGAAAGTTACAAATAATTTGCGTTTCATGATTATCAATGGGGCTCGTTGTTCACTTAAACTTGAAGAACAAAAAATTGGCGAATGGTACTGTTTGGATGCTTTGCATATATGTTTCTTAGACTATATAGAAGCAATGTATACAAAGATTTCAACCGTCTACCTGTTCCATTCATTGTTCTACTTGTCGAAAGTTACAAATAATTACAGATAAAGGATTAACCATTGGGGCTCATTGTTTACTTAAACTTGAAGAACAAAAAATTGGCGAATTGTACTGTTTGGATGCTTTGCATATATGTTTCTTAGACTATATAGAAGCAATATATACATTGATTCCAACCGGCTACCTGTTCCATTCATTGTTCTACTTGTCGCAAGTTACAAATAATTTCCATTAAAGATTAACAATAGGGCTCGTAGATCACTTAAACTTGAAGAACAAAAAATTGGCGAATTGTACTGTTTGGATGCTTTGCATATATGATTCGTAGGCTATATAGAAGCAATATATACAAAGATTTCAACCGTCTACCTGTTCTATTCATTGTTCTACTTGTAGAAAGTTACAAATAATTTCCGTTTCATGATTATCAATGGGGCTCGTTGTTCACTTAAAATTGAAGAACAAAAAATTGGCGAATTGTACTGTTTGGATGCTTTGCATAAATGTTTCTTAGACTATTTAGAAGCAATATATAGAAAGATTACACCCGTCTACCTGTACTATTCATTGTTCTACTTGTAGAAAGTTACAAATAATTTCAATTTCATGATTATCAATGGGGCTCGCTGTTCACTTAAACTTGAAGATCAAAAAATTGGCAATTGTTACTGTTTAGATGCGTTGCATATAGGTTTCTTAGATTATATAGAAGCAATATATACAAAGATTTCAACCGTCTACCTGTTCCATTCATTGTTCTACTTGTCGAAAATTACAAATAATATCCGATAAAGGATTAACCATTGGGGCTCATTGTTCGCTTAAACTTGAAGAACAAAAAATTGGCGAATGGTACTGTTTGGATGCTTTGCGTACATGTTTCTTAGACTATATGGAAGCAATATATACAAAGATTTCAACCGTCTACCTGTTCCATTCATTGTTCTACTTGTCGAAAATTACAAATAATATCCTTTAAAGGATTAACAATGGGGCTCGTAGTTCACTTAAACTTGAAGAACAAAAAATTTGGGAATTGTACTGTTTGGATGCTTTGCATATATGTTTCTTCGACTAGTTAGAAGCAATATATAGAAAGATTTCACCCGTCTACCTGTACTATTCATTGTTCTACTTGTAGAAAGGTACAAATAATTTCCATTTCATGATTATCAATGGGGCTCGCATTTCACTTAAACTTGAAGATCAAAAAATTGGCGATTGTTACTGTTTACATGCTTTGCATATAGGTTTCTTAGACTATATAGAAGCAACATATACATAGATTTCAACCGTCTACCTGTTCTATTCATTGTTCTACTTGTAGAAAATTACAAATAATTTCCGTTTCATGATTATCAATGGGGCTCGTTGTTCACTTAAACTTGAAGAACAAAAAATTGGCGAATGGTACTGTTTGGATGAATTGCATATATGTTTCTTAGATTATATAGAAGCAATATATACAAAGATTTCAACCGTCTACCTGTTCCATTCATTGTTCTACTCGTCGAAAATTACAAATAATTTCCGATAAAGGATTACCCATTGGGGCTCATTGTTCACTTACACTTGAAGAACAAAAAATTGGCGAATGGTACTGTTTGGATGCTTTGCATATATGTTTCTTAGACTATTTAGAAGCAATATATAGAAAGATTTCACCCGTCTACCTGTACTATTCATTGTTCTACTTGTTGAAAGTTACAAATAATTTCCGATAACGGATTAACCATTGGGGCTCATTGTTCACTTAAACTTGAAGAACAAAAAATTGGCGACTGGTACTGTTTGGATGCTTTGCATATATGTTTCTTAGACTATATAGAAGCAATATATAAAAAGATTTCAACCGTCTGCCAGTTCGATTCATTGTTCTACTTGTCGAAAGTTACAAATAATTTCCTTTAAAGGATTAACAATGGGGCTCATTGTTCACTTAAACTTGAAGAACAAAAAATTGGCGAATGGTACTGTTGGGATGCTTTGCATATATGTTTCTTAGACTATATGGATCAATATATACAAAGATTTCAACCGTCTACGTGTTCCAATCATTGTTCTACTTGTAGAAAGTTACAATTAATTTCCGTTAAAGGATTAACAATGGGCCTCGTAGTTCACTTAAACTTGATGAACAAAAAATTGGCGAATTGTACTGTTTGGATGCTTTGCATATATGTTTCTTAGACTATATAGAAGCAATATATACAATGATTTCAACCGTCTACATGATCCATTCATTGTTCTACTTGTCGAAATTTACAAATAATTTCCTTTAAAGGATTAACAATGGGGCTCGTAGTTCACTTAAACTTGTAGAACAAAAAATTGGCGTATTGTACTGTTTGGATGCTTTGCATATATGTTTCTTAGACTATTTAGAAGCAATATATAGAAAGATTTCAGCCGTCTACCTGTACTATTCATTGTTCTACTTGTCGAAATTTACAAATAATTTCCTTTAAAGGATTAACAATGGGGCTCGTAGTTCACTTAAACTTGAAGAACAAAAAATTCGCGAATTGTACTGTTTGGATGCTTTGCATATATGTTTCTTATACTATATAGAAGCAATATATACAAAGATTTAAACCGTCTACCTGTTCCATTCATTGTTCTACTTGTCGAAAGTTACAAATAATTTCCGATAAAGGATTAACAATGGGTCTCATTGTTCACTTAAACTTGAAGAACAAAAAATTGGCGAATGGTACTGTTTGGATGCTTTGCATATATGTTTCTTAGACTATATGGATCAATATATACAAAGATTTCAACCGTCTACGTGTTCCAATCATTGTGCTACTTGTCGCAAGTTACAAATAATTTCCGTTAAAGTATTAACAATGGGGCTCGTAGTTCACTTAAACTTGAAGATGAAATAATTGGCGAATTGTACTGTTTGGATGCTTTGCATATATGTTTCTTAGATTATATAGAAGCAATATACACAAAGATTTCGACCGTCTACCTGTTCCATTCATTGTTCTACTTGTCGAAAATTACAAATAATTTCCGATAAAGGATTAACCATTGGGACTCATTGTACACTAAACTTGAAGAACAAAAAATTGTCGAATTGTACTGTTTGGATGCTTTGCGTACATGTTTCTTAGACTATATACAAACAATATATACAATGATTTCAACCGTCTACATGATCCATTCATTGTTCTACTTGTCGAAATTTACAAATAATTTCTTTTAAAGGATTAACAATGGGGCTCGTAGTTCACTTAAACTTGAAGAACAAAAAATTGGCGTATTGTACTGTTTGGATGCTTTGCATATATGTTTCTTAGACTATTTAGAAGCAATATATAGAAAGATTTCACCCGTCTACCTGTATTATGAATTGTTCTACTTGTAGAAAGTTACAAATAATTTCCATTTCATGATTATCAATGGGCCTCGTTGTTCACTTAAACTTGAAGAACAAAAAATTGGCGACTGGTACTGTTTGGATGCTTTGCATATATGTTTCTTAGTCTATATAGAAGCAATATATAAAAAGATTTCAACCGTCTACCTGTTCCATTCATTGTTCTACTTGTCGAAAATTACAAATAATTTCCGATAAAGGATTAACCATTGGGACTCATTGTACACTAAACTTGAAGAACAAAAAATTGTCGAATTGTACTGTTTGGATGCTTTGCGTACATGTTTCTTAGACTATATACAAACAATATATACAATGATTTCAACCGTCTACATGATGCATTCATTGTTCTACTTGTCGAAAGTTACAATTAATTTCCGTTAAGGGATTAACAATGGGGATCGTAGTTTACTTAAACCTGAAGATCAAAAAATTGGCGAATGGTACTGTTTGGTTGCTTTGCATATATGTTTCTTAGACTATATGGAAGCAATATATACAATGATCTCAACCGTCTACCTGATCCACTCATTGTTCTACTTGTCGCAAGTTACAAATAATTTCCTTTAAAGGATTAACAATGGGGCTCGTAGTTCACTTAAACTTGAAGAACAAAAAATTGGCGAATGGTACTGTTTGGATGCTTTGAATATATGTTTCTTATATTATATAGAAGCAATATATACAAATATTTCAACCGTCTACTTGTTCCATTCATTGTTCGACTTGTCGAAAATTACAAATAATTTCCGATAAAGGATTAACCATTGGGGCTCATTGTTCACTTAAACTTGAAGAACAAAAAATTGGCGAATGGTACTGTTTGGATGCTTTGCATATATGTTTCTTAGATTATATAGAAGCAATATATACAATGATTTCAACCGTCTACCTGTTCCATTCATTGTTCTACTTGTCGAAAGTTACAAATAATTTCCGTTAAGGGATTAACAATGGGGATCGTACTTTACTTAAACTTGAAGAACAAAAAATTGGCGAATTGTACTGTTTGGATGCTTTGCATATATGTTTCTTAGACTATTTAGAAGCAATATATAGAAAGATTTCACCCGTCTACCTGTACTATTCATTGTTCTACTTGTAGAAAGTTACAAATAATTTCCATTTCATGATTATCAATGGGCCTCGTTGTTCACTTAAACTTGAAGAACAAAAAATTGGCGACTGGTACTGTTTGGATGCTTTGCATATATGTTTCTTAGTCTATATAGAAGCAATATATAAAAAGATTTCAACCGTCTACCAGTTACATTCATTGTTCTACTTGTCGAAAGTTAGAAATAATTTCCTTTAAAGGGTTAACAATGGGGCTCATTGTTCACTTAAACTTGAAGAACAAAAAATTGGCGAATGGTACTGTTTGGATGCATTGCATATATGTTTCTTAGTCTATATAGAAGCAATATATAAAAAGATTTCAACCGTCTACCAGTTACATTCATTGTTCTACTTGTCGAAAGTTAGAAATAATTTCCTTTAAAGGGTTAACAATGGGGCTCATTGTTCACTTAAACTTGAAGATCAAAAAATTGGCGATTGTTACTGTTTACATGCTTTGCATATAGGTTTCTTAGACTATATAGAAGCAACATATACATAGATTTCAACCGTCTACCTGTTCTATTCATTGTTCTACTTGTAGAAAGTTACAAATAATTTCCGTTTCATGATTATCAATGGGGCTCGTTGTTCACTTAAACTTGAAGAACAAAAAATTGGCGAATGGTACTGTTTGGATGCTTTGCATATATGTTTCTTAGATTATATAGAAGCAATATATACAATGATTTCAACCGTCTACCTGTTCCATTCATTGTTCTACTTGTCGAAAGTTACAAATAATTTCCGTTAAGGGATTAACAATGGGGATCGTACTTTACTTAAACTTGAAGAACAAAAAATTGGCGAATTGTACTGTTTGGATGCTTTGCATATATGTTTCTTAGACTATTTAGAAGCAATATATAGAAAGATTTCACCCGTCTACCTGTACTATTCATTGTTCTACTTGTAGAAAGTTACAAATAATTTCCATTTCATGATTATCAATGGGCCTCGTTGTTCACTTAAACTTGAAGAACAAAAAATTGGCGACTGGTACTGTTTGGATGCTTTGCATATATGTTTCTTAGTCTATATAGAAGCAATATATAAAAAGATTTCAACCGTCTACCAGTTACATTCATTGTTCTACTTGTCGAAAGTTAGAAATAATTTCCTTTAAAGGGTTAACAATGGGGCTCATTGTTCACTTAAACTTGAAGAACAAAAAATTGGCGAATGGTACTGTTTGGATGCATTGCATATATGTTTCTTAGATTATATAGAAGCAATACATACAAAGATTTCAACCGTCTACCTGTTCCATTCATTGTTCTACTTGTCGAAAGTTACAAATAATTACCGATAAAGGATTAACAATTGGGGCTCATTGTTCACTTAAACTTGAAGAACAAAAAATTGGCGAATGGTACTGTTTGGATGCTTTGCGTACATGTTTCTTAGACTATATGGAAGCAATATATACAAAGATTTCAACCGTCTACGTGTTCCAATCATTGTTCCACTTGTAGAAAGTTACAATTAATTTCCGTTAAAGGATTAACAATGGGGATCGTAGTTCACTTAAACTTGAAGAACAAAAAATTGGCGCATTGTACTGTTTGGATGCTATGCATATATGTTTCGTAGATTATATAGAAGCAATATATACAATGATTTCAACCGTCTACCTGATTCATTCATTGTTCTACTTGTCGAAATTTACAAATAATTTCCGTTAAGGCATTAACAACGGGGATCGTAGTTTACTTAAACTTGAAGAACAAGAAATTGGCGAATTTTACTGTTTGGATGCTTTGCATATATGTTTCTTAGACTATATAGAAGCAATATATACAAAGATTTCAACCGTCTACCTGTTCCATTCATTGTTCTACTTGTCGAAAGTTACAAATAATTTCCTTTAAAGGATTAACAATGGGGCTCATTGTTCACATAAACTTGAAGAACAAAAAATTGGCGAATTGTACTGTTTGGATGCTTTGCATATATGTTTCTTAGACTATATAGAAGCAATATATACAATAATTTAAACAGTCTACCTGTTCCATTCATTGTTCTACTTGTCGAAATTTACTAATAATTTCCTTTAAAGGATTAACAATGGGGCTCGTAGTTCACTTAAACTTGAAGAACAAAAAATTGGCGAATGGTACTGTTTGGATGCTTTGCACATATGTTTCTTAGACTATATAGAAGCAATATATACAATGATTTCAACAGTCTACCTATTCCATTCATTGTTCTACTTGTCGAAATTTACACATAATTTCCTTTAAAGGATTAACAATGGGGCTCGTTGTTAACTTAAACTTGAAGAACAATAAATTGGCGATTTGTACTGTTTGGATGCTTTGCATATATGTTTCTTAGACTATATAGAAGCAATATATACAAAGATTTCAACCGTCTACCTGTTCTACTCATTGTTCTACTTGTCGCAAGTTACAAATAATTTCCGTTAAAGTGTTAACAATGGGGCTCGTAGTTCACTTAAACTTGAAGATGAAATAATTGGCGAATTGTACTGTTTGGATGCTTTGCATATATGTTTCTTAGATTATATAGAAGCAATATATACAAACATTTCAACCGTCTACCTGTTCCATTCATTGTTCTACTTGTCGAAAGCTACAAATAATTTCCGATAACGGATTAACCATTGGGGCTCATTGTTCACTTAAACTTGATGAACAAAAAATTGGCGAATTGTACTGTTTGGATGCTTTGCATATATGTTTCTTAGACTATATAGAAGCAATATATACAATAATTTAAACAGTCTACCTGTTCCATTCATTGTTCTACTTGTCGAAATTTACTAATAATTTCCTTTAAAGGATTAACAATGGGGCTCGTAGTTCACTTAAACTTGAAGAACAAAAAATTGGCGAATGGTACTGTTTGGATGCTTTGCACATATGTTTCTTAGACTATATAGAAGCAATATATACAATGATTTCAACAGTCTACCTATTCCATTCATTGTTCTACTTGTCGAAATTTACACATAATTTCCTTTAAAGGATTAACAATGGGGCTCGTTGTTAACTTAAACTTGAAGAACAATAAATTAGCGATTTGTACTGTTTGGATGCTTTGCATATATGTTTCTTAGACTATATAGAAGCAATATATACAAAGATTTCAACCGTCTACCTGTTCTACTCATTGTTCTACTTGTCGCAAGTTACAAATAATTTCCGTTAAAGTGTTAACAATGGGGCTCGTAGTTCACTTAAACTTGAAGATGAAATAATTGGCGAATTGTACTGTTTGGATGCTTTGCATATATGTTTCTTAGATTATATAGAAGCAATATATACAAACATTTCAACCGTCTACCTGTTCCATTCATTGTTCTACTTGTCGAAAGCTACAAATAATTTCCGATAACGGATTAACCATTGGGGCTCATTGTTCACTTAAACTTGATGAACAAAAAATTGGCGAATTGTACTGTTTGGATGCTTTGCATATATGTTTCTTAGACTATATAGAAGCAATAGATACAAGGATTTCAACCGTCTACCTGTTCCATTCATTGTTCTACTTGTCGAAAGTTACAAATAATTTCCTTTAAAGGATTAACAATGGGGCTCGTTGTTCACTTAAACTTGAAGAACAAAAAATTGGCGAATGGTACTGTTTGGATGCTTTGCGTACATGTTACTTAGACTATATGGAAGCAATATATACAAAGATTTCAACCGTCTACGTGTTCCAATCATTGTTCTACTTGTCGAAATTTACAAATAATTTCCTTTAAAGGATTAACAATGGGGCTCGTTGTTCACTTAAACTTGAAGAACAAGAAATTGGCGAATTTTACTGTTTGGATGCTTTGCATATATGTTTCTTAGACTATATAGAAGCAATATATACAAAGATTTCAACCGTCTACCTGTTCCATTCATTGTTCTACTTGTCGAAAGTTACAAATAATTTCCTTTAAAGGATTAACAATGGGGCTCATTGTTCACATAAACTTGAAGAACAAAAAATTGGCGAATTGTACTGTTTGGATGCTTTGCATATATGTTTCTTAGACTATATAGAAGCAATATATACAATAATTTCAACAGTCTACCTGTTCCATTCATTGTTCTACTTGTCGAAATTTACTAATAATTTCCTTTAAAGGATTAACAATGGGGCTCGTAGTTCACTTAAACTTGAAGAACAAAAAATTGGCGAATGGTACTGTTTGGATGCTTTGCATATATGTTTCTTAGACTATTTAGAAGCAATATATAGAATGTTTTCACCCGTCTACCTGCACTATTCATTGTTTTACTTGTAGAAAGTTACAAATAATTTCCATTTCATGATTATCAATGGGGCTCGCTGTTCACTTTAACTTGAAGAACAAAAAATTGGCGAATTGTACTGTTTGGATGCTTTGCATATATGTTTCTTAGACTATATAGAAGCAATATATAAAAAGATTTCAACCGTCTAACAGTTCGATTCATTGTTCTACTTGTCGAAAGTTACAAATAATTTCCTTTAAAGGATTAACAATGGGGCTCGTAGTTCACTTAAACTTGAAGAACAAAAAATTTGAGAATTGTACTGTTTGGATGCTTTGCATATATGTTTCTTCGACTAGTTAGAAGCAATATATAGAAAGATTTCACCCGTCTACCTGTACTATTCATTGTTCTACTTGTAGAAAGTTACAAATAATTTCCATTTCATGATTATCAATGGGGCTCGCATTTCACTTAAACTTGAAGATCAAAAAATTGGCGATTGTTACTGTTTACATGCTTTGCATATAGGTTTCTTAGACTATATAGAAGCAACATATACATAGATTTCAACCGTCTACCTGTTCTATTCATTGTTCTACTTGTAGAAAGTTACAAATAATTTCCGTTTCATGATTATCAATGGGGCTCGTTGTTCACTTAAACTTGAAGAACAAAAAATTGGCGAATGGTACTGTTTGGATGCTTTGCATATATGTTTCTTAGATTATATAGAAGCAATATATACAATGATTTCAACCGTCTACCTGTTCCATTCATTGTTCTACTTGTCGAAAGTTACAAATAATTTCCGTTAAGGGATTAACAATGGGGATCGTACTTTACTTAAACTTGAAGAACAAAAAATTGGCGAATTGTACTGTTTGGATGCTTTGCATATATGTTTCTTAGACTATTTAGAAGCAATATATAGAAAGATTTCACCCGTCTACCTGTACTATTCATTGTTCTACTTGTAGAAAGTTACAAATAATTTCCATTTCATGATTATCAATGGGCCTCGTTGTTCACTTAAACTTGAAGAACAAAAAATTGGCGACTGGTACTGTTTGGATGCTTTGCATATATGTTTCTTAGTCTATATAGAAGCAATATATAAAAAGATTTCAACCGTCTACCAGTTACATTCATTGTTCTACTTGTCGAAAGTTAGAAATAATTTCCTTTAAAGGGTTAACAATGGGGCTCATTGTTCACTTAAACTTGAAGAACAAAAAATTGGCGAATGGTACTGTTTGGATGCTTTGCATATATGTTTCTTAGATTATATAGAAGCAATACATACAAAGATTTCAACCGTCTACCTGTTCCATTCATTGTTCTACTTGTCGAAAGTTACAAATAATTACCGATAAAGGATTAACAATTGGGGCTCATTGTTCACTTAAACTTGAAGAACAAAAAATTGGCGAATGGTACTGTTTGGATGCTTTGCGTACATGTTTCTTAGACTATATGGAAGCAATATATACAAAGATTTCAACCGTCTACGTGTTCCAATCATTGTTCCACTTGTAGAAAGTTACAATTAATTTCCGTTAAAGGATTAACAATGGGGATCGTAGTTCACTTAAACTTGAAGAACAAAAAATTGGCGCATTGTACTGTTTGGATGCTATGCATATATGTTTCGTAGATTATATAGAAGCAATATATACAATGATTTCAACCGTCTACCTGATTCATTCATTGTTCTACTTGTCGAAATTTACAAATAATTTCCGTTAAGGCATTAACAACGGGGATCGTAGTTTACTTAAACTTGAAGAACAAGAAATTGGCGAATTTTACTGTTTGGATGCTTTGCATATATGTTTCTTAGACTATATAGAAGCAATATATACAAAGATTTCAACCGTCTACCTGTTCCATTCATTGTTCTACTTGTCGAAAGTTACAAATAATTTCCTTTAAAGGATTAACAATGGGGCTCATTGTTCACATAAACTTGAAGAACAAAAAATTGGCGAATTGTACTGTTTGGATGCTTTGCATATATGTTTCTTAGACTATATAGAAGCAATATATACAATAATTTAAACAGTCTACCTGTTCCATTCATTGTTCTACTTGTCGAAATTTACTAATAATTTCCTTTAAAGGATTAACAATGGGGCTCGTAGTTCACTTAAACTTGAAGAACAAAAAATTGGCGAATGGTACTGTTTGGATGCTTTGCACATATGTTTCTTAGACTATATAGAAGCAATATATACAATGATTTCAACAGTCTACCTATTCCATTCATTGTTCTACTTGTCGAAATTTACACATAATTTCCTTTAAAGGATTAACAATGGGGCTCGTTGTTAACTTAAACTTGAAGAACAATAAATTAGCGATTTGTACTGTTTGGATGCTTTGCATATATGTTTCTTAGACTATATAGAAGCAATATATACAAAGATTTCAACCGTCTACCTGTTCTACTCATTGTTCTACTTGTCGCAAGTTACAAATAATTTCCGTTAAAGTGTTAACAATGGGGCTCGTAGTTCACTTAAACTTGAAGATGAAATAATTGGCGAATTGTACTGTTTGGATGCTTTGCATATATGTTTCTTAGATTATATAGAAGCAATATATACAAACATTTCAACCGTCTACCTGTTCCATTCATTGTTCTACTTGTCGAAAGCTACAAATAATTTCCGATAACGGATTAACCATTGGGGCTCATTGTTCACTTAAACTTGATGAACAAAAAATTGGCGAATTGTACTGTTTGGATGCTTTGCATATATGTTTCTTAGACTATATAGAAGCAATAGATACAAGGATTTCAACCGTCTACCTGTTCCATTCATTGTTCTACTTGTCGAAAGTTACAAATAATTTCCTTTAAAGGATTAACAATGGGGCTCGTTGTTCACTTAAACTTGAAGAACAAAAAATTGGCGAATGGTACTGTTTGGATGCTTTGCGTACATGTTACTTAGACTATATGGAAGCAATATATACAAAGATTTCAACCGTCTACGTGTTCCAATCATTGTTCTACTTGTCGAAATTTACAAATAATTTCCTTTAAAGGATTAACAATGGGGCTCGTTGTTCACTTAAACTTGAAGAACAAGAAATTGGCGAATTTTACTGTTTGGATGCTTTGCATATATGTTTCTTAGACTATATAGAAGCAATATATACAAAGATTTCAACCGTCTACCTGTTCCATTCATTGTTCTACTTGTCGAAAGTTACAAATAATTTCCTTTAAAGGATTAACAATGGGGCTCATTGTTCACATAAACTTGAAGAACAAAAAATTGGCGAATTGTACTGTTTGGATGCTTTGCATATATGTTTCTTAGACTATATAGAAGCAATATATACAATAATTTCAACAGTCTACCTGTTCCATTCATTGTTCTACTTGTCGAAATTTACTAATAATTTCCTTTAAAGGATTAACAATGGGGCTCGTAGTTCACTTAAACTTGAAGAACAAAAAATTGGCGAATGGTACTGTTTGGATGCTTTGCATATATGTTTCTTAGACTATTTAGAAGCAATATATAGAATGTTTTCACCCGTCTACCTGCACTATTCATTGTTTTACTTGTAGAAAGTTACAAATAATTTCCATTTCATGATTATCAATGGGGCTCGCTGTTCACTTTAACTTGAAGAACAAAAAATTGGCGAATTGTACTGTTTGGATGCTTTGCATATATGTTTCTTAGACTATATAGAAGCAATATATAAAAAGATTTCAACCGTCTAACAGTTCGATTCATTGTTCTACTTGTCGAAAGTTACAAATAATTTCCTTTAAAGGATTAACAATGGGGCTCGTAGTTCACTTAAACTTGAAGAACAAAAAATTTGAGAATTGTACTGTTTGGATGCTTTGCATATATGTTTCTTCGACTAGTTAGATGCAATATATAGAAAGATTTCACCCGTCTACCTGTACTATTCATTGTTCTACTTGTAGAAAGTTACAAATAATTTCCATTTCATGATTATCAATGGGGCTCGCATTTCACTTAAACTTGAAGATCAAAAAATTGGCGATTGTTACTGTTTACATGCTTTGCATATAGGTTTCTTAGACTATATAGAAGCAACATATACATAGATTTCAACCGTCTACCTGTTCTATTCATTGTTCTACTTGTAGAAAGTTACAAATAATTTCCGTTTCATGATTATCAATGGGGCTCGTTGTTCACTTAAACTTGAAGAACAAAAAATTGGCGAATGGTACTGTTTGGATGCTTTGCATATATGTTTCTTAGATTATATAGAAGCAATATATACAATGATTTCAACCGTCTACCTGTTCCATTCATTGTTCTACTTGTCGAAAGTTACAAATAATTTCCGTTAAGGGATTAACAATGGGGATCGTACTTTACTTAAACTTGAAGAACAAAAAATTGGCGAATTGTACTGTTTGGATGCTTTGCATATATGTTTCTTAGACTATTTAGAAGCAATATATAGAAAGATTTCACCCGTCTACCTGTACTATTCATTGTTCTACTTGTAGAAAGTTACAAATAATTTCCATTTCATGATTATCAATGGGCCTCGTTGTTCACTTAAACTTGAAGAACAAAAAATTGGCGACTGGTACTGTTTGGATGCTTTGCATATATGTTTCTTAGTCTATATAGAAGCAATATATAAAAAGATTTCAACCGTCTACCAGTTACATTCATTGTTCTACTTGTCGAAAGTTAGAAATAATTTCCTTTAAAGGGTTAACAATGGGGCTCATTGTTCACTTAAACTTGAAGAACAAAAAATTGGCGAATGGTACTGTTTGGATGCTTTGCATATATGTTTCTTAGATTATATAGAAGCAATACATACAAAGATTTCAACCGTCTACCTGTTCCATTCATTGTTCTACTTGTCGAAAGTTACAAATAATTACCGATAAAGGATTAACAATTGGGGCTCATTGTTCACTTAAACTTGAAGAACAAAAAATTGGCGAATGGTACTGTTTGGATGCTTTGCGTACATGTTTCTTAGACTATATGGAAGCAATATATACAAAGATTTCAACCGTCTACGTGTTCCAATCATTGTTCCACTTGTAGAAAGTTACAATTAATTTCCGTTAAAGGATTAACAATGGGGATCGTAGTTCACTTAAACTTGAAGAACAAAAAATTGGCGCATTGTACTGTTTGGATGCTATGCATATATGTTTCGTAGATTATATAGAAGCAATATATACAATGATTTCAACCGTCTACCTGATTCATTCATTGTTCTACTTGTCGAAATTTACAAATAATTTCCGTTAAGGCATTAACAACGGGGATCGTAGTTTACTTAAACTTGAAGAACAAGAAATTGGCGAATTTTACTGTTTGGATGCTTTGCATATATGTTTCTTAGACTATATAGAAGCAATATATACAAAGATTTCAACCGTCTACCTGTTCCATTCATTGTTCTACTTGTCGAAAGTTACAAATAATTTCCTTTAAAGGATTAACAATGGGGCTCATTGTTCACATAAACTTGAAGAACAAAAAATTGGCGAATTGTACTGTTTGGATGCTTTGCATATATGTTTCTTAGACTATATAGAAGCAATATATACAATAATTTAAACAGTCTACCTGTTCCATTCATTGTTCTACTTGTCGAAATTTACTAATAATTTCCTTTAAAGGATTAACAATGGGGCTCGTAGTTCACTTAAACTTGAAGAACAAAAAATTGGCGAATGGTACTGTTTGGATGCTTTGCACATATGTTTCTTAGACTATATAGAAGCAATATATACAATGATTTCAACAGTCTACCTATTCCATTCATTGTTCTACTTGTCGAAATTTACACATAATTTCCTTTAAAGGATTAACAATGGGGCTCGTTGTTAACTTAAACTTGAAGAACAATAAATTAGCGATTTGTACTGTTTGGATGCTTTGCATATATGTTTCTTAGACTATATAGAAGCAATATATACAAAGATTTCAACCGTCTACCTGTTCTACTCATTGTTCTACTTGTCGCAAGTTACAAATAATTTCCGTTAAAGTGTTAACAATGGGGCTCGTAGTTCACTTAAACTTGAAGATGAAATAATTGGCGAATTGTACTGTTTGGATGCTTTGCATATATGTTTCTTAGATTATATAGAAGCAATATATACAAACATTTCAACCGTCTACCTGTTCCATTCATTGTTCTACTTGTCGAAAGCTACAAATAATTTCCGATAACGGATTAACCATTGGGGCTCATTGTTCACTTAAACTTGATGAACAAAAAATTGGCGAATTGTACTGTTTGGATGCTTTGCATATATGTTTCTTAGACTATATAGAAGCAATAGATACAAGGATTTCAACCGTCTACCTGTTCCATTCATTGTTCTACTTGTCGAAAGTTACAAATAATTTCCTTTAAAGGATTAACAATGGGGCTCGTTGTTCACTTAAACTTGAAGAACAAAAAATTGGCGAATGGTACTGTTTGGATGCTTTGCGTACATGTTACTTAGACTATATGGAAGCAATATATACAAAGATTTCAACCGTCTACGTGTTCCAATCATTGTTCTACTTGTCGAAATTTACAAATAATTTCCTTTAAAGGATTAACAATGGGGCTCGTTGTTCACTTAAACTTGAAGAACAAGAAATTGGCGAATTTTACTGTTTGGATGCTTTGCATATATGTTTCTTAGACTATATAGAAGCAATATATACAAAGATTTCAACCGTCTACCTGTTCCATTCATTGTTCTACTTGTCGAAAGTTACAAATAATTTCCTTTAAAGGATTAACAATGGGGCTCATTGTTCACATAAACTTGAAGAACAAAAAATTGGCGAATTGTACTGTTTGGATGCTTTGCATATATGTTTCTTAGACTATATAGAAGCAATATATACAATAATTTCAACAGTCTACCTGTTCCATTCATTGTTCTACTTGTCGAAATTTACTAATAATTTCCTTTAAAGGATTAACAATGGGGCTCGTAGTTCACTTAAACTTGAAGAACAAAACATTGGCGAATGGTACTGTTTGGATGCTTTGCACATATGTTTCTTAGACTATATAGAAGCAATATATACAATGATTTCAACAGTCTACCTATTCCATTCATTGTTCTACTTGTCGAAATTTACACATAATTTCCTTTAAAGGATTAACAATGGGGCTCGTTGTTAACTTAAACTTGAAGAACAATAAATTAGCGATTTGTACTGTTTGGATGCTTTGCATATATGTTTCTTAGACTATATAGAAGCAATATATACAAAGATTTCAACCGTCTACCTGTTCTACTCATTGTTCTACTTGTCGCAAGTTACAAATAATTTCCGTTAAAGTGTTAACAATGGGGCTCGTAGTTCACTTAAACTTGAAGATGAAATAATTGGCGAATTGTACTGTTTGGATGCTTTGCATATATGTTTCTTAGATTATATAGAAGCAATATATACAAACATTTCAACCGTCTACCTGTTCCATTCATTGTTCTACTTGTCGAAAGCTACAAATAATTTCCGATAACGGATTAACCATTGGGGCTCATTGTTCACTTAAACTTGATGAACAAAAAATTGGCGAATTGTACTGTTTGGATGCTTTGCATATATGTTTCTTAGACTATATAGAAGCAATAGATACAAGGATTTCAACCGTCTACCTGTTCCATTCATTGTTCTACTTGTCGAAAGTTACAAATAATTTCCTTTAAAGGATTAACAATGGGGCTCGTTGTTCACTTAAACTTGAAGAACAAAAAATTGGCGAATGGTACTGTTTGGATGCTTTGCGTACATGTTACTTAGACTATATGGAAGCAATATATACAAAGATTTCAACCGTCTACGTGTTCCAATCATTGTTCTACTTGTCGAAATTTACAAATAATTTCCTTTAAAGGATTAACAATGGGGCTCGTTGTTCACTTAAACTTGAAGAACAAAAAAGTGGCGAATGGTACTGTTTGGATGCTTTGCATATATGTTTCTTAGACTATATAGAAGCAATATATACATTGATTTCAACCGTCTACCTGTTCCATTCATTGTTCTACTTGTCGCAAGTTACAAATAATTTCCGTTAAAGTATTAACAATGGGGCTCGTAGTTCACTTAAACTTGAAGAACAAATAATTGGCGAATTGTACTGTTTGGATGATTTGCATATATGTTTCTTAGACTTTATAGAAGCAATATATATAAAGATTTCAACCGTCTACCTGTTCCATTCATTGTTCTACTTGTCGAAAGTTACAAATAATTTCCGTTAAGGGATTAACAATGGAGATCGTAGTTTACTTAAACTTGAAGAACAAGAAATTGGCGAATTGTACTGTTTGGATGCTTTGCATATATGTTTCTTAGACTATATAGAAGCAATATATACAATGATTTCAACCGTCTACCTATTCCATTCATTGTTCTACTTGTCGAAATTTACTAATAATTTCCTTTAAAGGATTAACAATGGGGCTCGTAGTTCACTTAAACTTGAAGAACAAATAATTGGCGAATTGTACTGTTTGGATGATTTGCATATATGTTTCTTATACTTTATAGAAGCAATATATATAAAGATTTCAACCGTCTACCTGTTCCATTCATTGTTCTACTTGTCGAAAGTTACAAATAATTTCCGTTAAGGGATTAACAATGGAGATCGTAGTTTACTTAAACTTGAAGAACAAGAAATTGGCGAATTGTACTGTTTGGATGCTTTGCATATATGTTTCTTAGACTATATAGAAGCAATATATACATTGATTTCAACCGTCTACCTGTTCCATTCATTGTTCTACTTGTCGAAAGTTACAAATAATTTCCGTTAAGGCATTAACAACGGGGATCGTAGTTTACTTAAACTTGAAGAACAAGAAATTGGCGAATTTTACTGTTTGGATGCTTTGCATATATGTTTCTTAGACTATATAGAAGCAATATATACAAAGATTTCAACCGTCTACCTGTTCCATTCATTGTTCTACTTGTCGAAAGTTACAAATAATTTCCTTTAAAGGATTAACAATGGGGCTCATTGTTCACTTAAACTTGAAGAACAAAAAATTGGCGAATTGTACTGTTTGGATGCTTTGCATATATGTTTCTTAGACTATATAGAAGCAATATATACAATAATTTCAACAGTCTACCTGTTCCATTCATTGTTCTACTTGTCGAAATTTACTAATAATTTCCTTTAAAGGATTAACAATGGGGCTCGTAGTTCACTTAAACTTGAAGAACAAAAAATTGGCGAATGGTACTGTTTGGATGCTTTGCACATATGTTTCTTAGACTATATAGAAGCAATATATACAAAGATTTCAACCATCTACCTGTTCCATTCATTGTTCTACTTGTCGAAAGTTACAAATAATTTCCGATAACGGATTAACCATTGGGGCTCATTGTTCACTTAAACTTGAAGAACAAAAAATTGGCGAATTGTACTGTTTGGATGCTTTGCATATATGTTTCTTAGACTATAAAGAAGCAATATATACAATAATTTCAACAGTCTACCTGTTCCATTCACTGTTCTACTTGTCGAAAGTTACAAATAATTTCCTTTAAAGGATTAACAATGGGGCTCGTAGTTCACTTAAACTTGAAGAACAAAAAATTTGAGAATTGTACTGTTTGGATGCTTCGCATATATGTTTCTTAGACTATTTAGAAGCAATATATAGAAAGATTTCACCCGTCTACCTGTACTATTCATTGTTCTACTTGTAGAAATTTACAAATAATTTCCATTTCATGATTATCAATGGGGCTCGCTGTTCACTTAAACTTGAAGATCAAAAAATTGGCGATTGTTACTGTTTAGATGCTTTGCATATATGTTTCTTAGATTATATAGAAGCAATATATACAAAGATTTCAACCGTCTACCTGTTCCATTCATTGTTCTACTTGTCGAAAGATACAAATAATTTCCGATAACGGATTAACCTTTGGGGCTCATTGTTCACTTAAACTTGAAGAACTAAAAATCGGCGAATTGTACTGTTTGGATGCTTTGCATATATGTTTCTTATACTATATTGAAGCAATATATACAAAGATTTCAACCGTCTACCTGTTCCATTCATTGTTCTACTTGTCGAAAGTTACAATTAATTTCCGTTAAAGGATTAACAATGGGGCTCGTCGTTCACTTAAACTTGAAGAACAAAAAATTGGCGAATTGTACTGTTTGGATGCTTTGCATAAATGTTTCTTAGACTATATAGAAGCAATATATACAATGATTTCAACAGTCTACCAATTCCATTCATTGTTCTACTTATCGAAAGTTACAAATAATTTCCTTTAAAGGATTAACAATGGGGCTCATTGTTCACTTAAACTTGAAGAACAAAAAATTGGCGATTTGTACTGTTTGGAAGCTTTGCATATATGTTTCTTATACTATATAGAAGCAATATTTACAAAGATTTCAACAGTCTACCAGTTCCATTCATTGTTCTACTTGTCGAAAGTTACAAATAATTTCCTTTAAAGGATTAACAATGGGGCTCATTGTTCACTTAAACTTGGAGAACAAAAAATTGGCGAATTGTACTGTTTGGATGCTTTGCATATATGTTTCTTAGACTATAAAGAAGCAATATATACAATAATTTCAACAGTCTACCTGTTCCATTCATTGTTCTACTTGTCGAAATTTACAAGTAATTTCCTTTAAAGGATTAACAATGGGGCTCATTGTTCACTTAAACTTGGAGAACAAAAAATTGGCGAATTGTACTGTTTGGATGCTTTGCATATATGTTTCTTAGACTATATAGAAGCAATATATACATTGATTTCAACCGTCTACCTGTTCCATTCATTGTTCTACTTGTCGCAAGTTACAAATAATTTCCTTTAAAGGATTAACAATGGGGCTCGTTGTTCACTTAAACTTGAAGAACAATAAATTGGCGAATTGTACTGTTTGGATGCTTTGCATATATGTTTCTTAGACTATATAGAAGCAATATATACAATGATTTCAACCGTCTACCTATTCCATTCATTGTTCTACTTGTAGAAAGTTACAAACAATTTCCATTTCATGATTATCAATGGGGCTCACTGTTCACTTAAACTTGAAGAACAAAAAATTGGCGAATGGTACTGTTTGGATGCTTTGCATATATGTTTCTTAGACTATTTAGAAGCAATATATAGAATGATTTCAACCGTCTACCTGTTCCATTCATTGTTCTACTTGACGAAATTTACAAATAATTTCCTTTAAATGATTAACAATGGGGCTCGTAGTTCACTTAAACTTGAAGAACAAAAAATTGGCGAATTGTACTGTTTGGATGCTTTGCATATATGTTTCTTATACTATATAGAAGCAATATATACAAAGATTTCAATCGTCTACCTGTTCCATTCACTGTTCTACTTGTCGAAAGTTACAAATAATTTCCGTTAAGGGGTTAACAATGGGGATCGTAGGTCAGTTAAACTTGAAGAACAAAAAATTGGCGAATTGTACTGTTTGGATGCTTGGAGTACATGTTTCTTAGACTATATGGAAGCAATATATACAAAGATTTCAACCGTCTACGTGTTCCAATCATTGTTCTACTTGTAGAAAGTTACAATTAATTTCCGTTAAGGGATTAACAATGGGGCTCGTAGTTCACTTAAACTTGAAGTACAAAAAATTGGCGAATTGTACTGTTTGGATGCTTTGCATATATGTTTCTTAGACTATATAGAAGCAATATATACAAAGATTTCAACCGTCTACCTGTTCCATTCATTGTTCTACTTGTCGAAAGTTACAATTCATTTCCGTTAAAGGATTAACAATGGGGATCGTAGTTTACTTAAACTTGAAGAACAAGAAATTGGCGAATTGTACTGTTTGGATGATTTGCATATATGTTTCTTAGACTATATAGAAGCAAAATATACAATGATTTCAACCGTCTACCTATTCCGTTCATTGTTCTACTTGCCGAAATTTACAAATAATTTCCTTTAAATGATTAACAATGGGGCTCGTAGTTCACTTAAACTTGAAGAACAAAAAATTGGCGAATGGTACAGTTTGGATGCTTTGCATATATATTTCTTAGACTATATAGAAGCAATATATACACAGATTTCAACCGTCTACCTGTTCCATTCATTGTTCTACTTGTCGAAAGTTACAAATAATTTCCTTTAAAGGATTAACAATGGGGCTCGTTGTTCACTTAAACTTGAAGAACAATAAATTGGCGAATTGTACTGTTTGGATGCTTTGCATATATGTTTCTTATACTATATAGAAGCAATATATACACAGATTTCAACCGTCTACCTGTTCCATTCATTGTTCTACTTGTCGAAAGTTACAAATAATTTCCTTTAAAGGATTAACAATGGGGCTCGTAGTTCACTTAAACTTGAAGAACAAAAAATTGGCGAATGGTACTGTTTGGATGCTTTGCATATATGTTTCTTAGACTATATAGAAGCAATATATACAAACATTTCAACCATCTACCTGTTCCATTCATTGTTCTACTTGTCGAAAGTTACAAATAATTTCCGATAACGGATTAACCATTGGGGCTCATTGTTCACTTAAACTTGAAGAACAAAAAATTGGCGAATTGTACTGTTTGGATGCTTTGCATATATGTTTCTTATACTATATAGAAACAATATATACAAAGATTTCAACCGTCTACCTGTTCCATTCACTGTCCTACTTGTCGAAAGTTTCAAATAATTTCCGTTAAGGGATTAACAATGGGGATCGTAGTTCACTTAAACTTGAAGAACAAAAAATTGGCGTATGGTACTGTTTGGATGCTTTGCATATATGTTTCTTAGACTATAAAGAAGCAATATATACATTGATTTCAACCGTCTACCTGTTCCATTCATTGTTCTACTTGTCGAAATTTACAAATAATTTCCGTTAAAGTATTAACAATGGGGCTCGTAGTTCACTTAAACTTGAAGAACAAAAAATTGGCGAATGGTACTGTTTGGATGCTTTGCATATATGTTTCTTAGACTATATAGAAGCAATATATACAAAGATTTCAACCGTCTACCTGTTCCATTCATTGTTCTACTTGTCGAAAGTTACAATTCATTTCCTTTAAATGATTAACAATGGGGCTCGTAGTTCACTTAAACTTGAAGAACAAAAAATTGGCGAATGGTACAGTTTGGATGCTTTGCATATATATTTCTTAGACTATATAGAAGCAATATATACACAGATTTCAACCGTCTACCTGTTCCATTCATTGTTCTACTTGTCGAAAGTTACAAATAATTTCCTTTAAAGGATTAACAATGGGGCTCGTTGTTCACTTAAACTTGAAGAACAATAAATTGGCGAATTGTACTGTTTGGATGCTTTGCATATATGTTTCTTAGACTATATAGAAGCAATATATACATTGATTTCAACCGTCTACCTATTCCATTCATTGTTCTACTTGTAGAAAGTTACAAATAATTTCCATTTCATGATTATCAATGGGGCTCACTGTTCACTTAAACTTGAAGAACAAAAAATTGGCGAATTGTACTGTTTGGATGCTTTGCATATATGTTTCTTATACTATATAGAAGCAATATATACACAGATTTCAACCGTCTACCTGTTCCATTCACTGTTCTACTTGTCGAAAGTTACAAATAATTTCCTTTAAAGGATTAACAATGGGGCTCGTAGTTCACTTAAAGTTGAAGAGCAAAAAATTGTCGAATTGTACTGTTTGGATGCTTTGCATATATGTTTCTTAGACTATATAGAAGCAATATATACATTGATTTCAACCGTCTACCTGTTCCATTCATTGTTCTACTTGTCGAAAGTTACAAATAATTTCCTTTAAAGGATTAACAATGGGGCTCATTGTTCACTTAAACTTGGAGAACAAAAAATTGGCGAATTGTACTGTTTGGATGCTTTGCATATATGTTTCTTAGACTATAAAGAAGCAATATATACAATAATTTCAACAGTCTACCTGTTCCATTCATTGTTCTACTTGTAGAAAGTTACAAATAATTTCCATTTCATGATTATCAATGGGGCTCACTGTTCACTTAAACTTGAAGAACAAAAAATTGGCGAATTGTACTGTTTGGATGCTTTGCATATATGTTTCTTATACTATATAGAAGCAATATATACACAGATTTCAACCGTCTACCTGTTCCATTCATTGTTCTACTTGTCGAAAGTTACAAATAATTTCCTTTAAAGGATTAACAATGGGGCTCGTAGTTCACTTAAACTTGAAGAACAAAAAATTGGCGAATGGTACTGTTTGGATGCTTTGCATATATGTTTCTTAGACTATATAGAAGCAATATATACAAACATTTCAACCATCTACCTGTTCCATTCATTGTTCTACTTGTCGAAAGTTACAAATAATTTCCGATAACGGATTAACCATTGGGGCTCATTGTTCACTTAAACTTGAAGAACAAAAAATTGGCGAATTGTACTGTTTGGATGCTTTGCATATATGTTTCTTATACTATATAGAAACAATATATACAAAGATTTCAACCGTCTACCTGTTCCAGTCACTGTCCTACTTGTCGAAAGTTTCAAATAATTTCCGTTAAGGGATTAACAATGGGGATCGTAGTTCACTTAAACTTGAAGAACAAAAAATTGGCGTATGGTACTGTTTGGATGCTTTGCATATATGTTTCTTAGACTATAAAGAAGCAATATATACATTGATTTCAACCGTCTACCTGTTCCATTCATTGTTCTACTTGTCGAAATTTACAAATAATTTCCGTTAAAGTATTAACAATGGGGCTCGTAGTTCACTTAAACTTGAAGAACAAAAAATTGGCGAATGGTACTGTTTGGATGCTTTGCATATATGTTTCTTAGACTATATAGAAGCAATATATACAAATATTTCAACCGTCTAACTGTTCCATTCATTGTTCTACTTGTCGAAAATTACAAATAATTTCCGATAAAGGATTAACCATTGGGGCTCATTGTTCACTTAAACTTGAAGAACAAAAAATTGGCGAATGGTACTGTTTGGATGCTTTGCATATATGTTTCTTAGACTATATAGAAGCAATATATACAAAGATTTCAACCGTCTACCTTTTCCATTCATTGTTCTACTTGTCGAAAGTTACAAATAATTTCCGATAACGGATTAACCATTGGGGCTCATTGTTCACTTAAACTTGAAGAACAAAAAATTGGCGAATTGTACTGTTTGGATGCTTTGCATATATGTTTCTTATACTATATAGAAGCAATATATACAAAGATTTCAATCGTCTACCTGTTCCATTCACTGTTCTACTTGTCGAAAGTTACAAATAATTTCCGTTAAGGGATTAACAATGGGGATCGTAGTTCACTTAAACTTGAAGAACAAAAAATTGGCGAATTGTACTGTTTGGATGCTTGGCGTACATGTTTCTTAGACTATATGGAAGCAACATATACAAAGATTTCAATCGTCTACCTGTTCCATTCACTGTTCTACTTGTCGAAAGTTACAAATAATTTCCGTTAAGGGATTAACAATGGGGATCGTAGTTCACTTAAACTTGAAGAACAAAAAATTGGCGAATTGTACTGTTTGGATGCTTGGCGTACATGTTTCTTAGACTATATGGAAGCAACATATACAAAGATTTCAACCGTCTACGTGTTCCAATCATTGTTCTACTTGTCGAAAGTTACAAATAATATCCGATAACGGATTAAGCATTGGGGCTAATTGTTCACTTAAACTTGAAGAACAAAAAATTGGCGAATTGTACTGTTTGGATGCTTTGCATATATGTTTCTTAGACTATATAGACGCAATATATACAAAGATTTCAACCGTCTACCTGTTCCATTCACTGTTCTACTTGTCGAAAGTTACAAATAATTTCCGTTAAGGGATTAACAATGGGGATCGTAATTTACTTAAACTTGAAGAACAAAAAATTGGCGAATTGTACTGTTTGGATGCTTTGCATATATGTTTCTTAGATTACATAGAAGCAATATATACAAAGATTTCAACCGTCTACCTGTTCCATTCGATGTTCTACTTGTCGAAAGTTACAAATAATTTCCGTTAAGGGATTAACAATGGGGGTCGTAGTTTACTTCAACTTGAAGAACAAAAAATTGGCGAATTGTACTGTTTGGATGCTTTGCATATATGTTTCTTAGACTATATAGAAGCAATATATACAATGATTTCAACCGTCTACCTATTCCATTCATTGTTCTACTTGCCGAAATTTACAAATAATTTCCTTTAAAGGATTAACAATGGGGCTCGTAGTTCACTTAAACTTGAAGAGCAAAAAATTGGCGAATTGTACTGTTTGGACGCTTTGCATATATGTTTCTTGGACTATATAGAAGCAATATATACAAATATTTCAACCGTCTACCTGTTCCATTCGATGTTCTACTTGTCGAAAGTTACAAATAATTTCCGTTAAGGGATTAACAATGGGGGTCGTAGTTTACTTCAAATTGAAGAACAAAAAATTGGCGAATTGTACTGTTTGGATGCTTTGCATATATGTTTCTTAGACTATATAGAAGCAATATATACAAAGATTTCAACCGTCTACCTGTTCCATTCACTGTTCTACTTGTCGAAATTTACAAATAATTTCCTTTAAAGGATTAACAATGGGGCTCGTTGTTCACTTAAACTTGAAGAACAGTAAATTGGCGATTTTTACTGTTTCGATGCTTTGCATATATGTTTCTTATATTATATAGAAGCAATATATACAAATATTTCAACCGTCTACCTGTTCCATTCACTGTTCTACTTGTCGAAAGATACAAATAATTTCCGTTAAGGGATTAGCAATGGTGATCGTAGTTTACTTAAACTTGAAGATCAAAAAATTGGCGATTGTTACTGTTTAGATGCTTTGCATATATGTTTCTTAGATTATATAGAAGCAATATATACAAAGATTTAAACCGTCTACCTGTTCCATTCATTGTTCTACTTGTCGAAAATTACAAATAATTTCCGATAAAGGATTAACCATTGGGGCTCATTGTTCACTTAAACTTGAAGAACAAAAAATTGGCGAATGGTACTGTTTGGATGCTTTGCGTACATGTTTCTTAGACTATATAGAAGCAATATATACAAAGATTTCAACCGTCTACCTGTTCCATTCATTGTTCTACTTGTCGAAAGTTACAATTAATTTCCGTTAAAGGATTAACAATGGGGATCGTAGTTCACTTAAACTTGAAGAACAAGAAATTGGCGAATTGTACTGTTTGGATGATTTGCATATATGTTTCTTAGACTATATAGAAGCAATATATACAAAGATTTCAATCGTCTACCTGTTCCATTCACTGTTCTACTTGTCGAAAGTTACAAATAATTTCCGTTAAGGGATTAACAATGGGGATCGTAGTTCACTTAAACTTGAAGAACAAAAAATTGGCGAATTGTACTGTTTGGATGCTTTGCATATATGTTTCTTATACTATATAGAAGCAATATATACAAAGATTTCAATCGTCTACCTGTTCCATTCACTGTTCTACTTGTCGAAAGTTACAAATAATTTCCGTTAAGGGATTAACAATGGGGATCGTAGTTCACTTAAACTTGAAGAACAAGAAATTGGCGAATTGTACTGTTTGGATGATTTGCATATATGTTTCTTAGACTATATAGAAGCAATATATACAAAGATTTCAACCGTCTACCTGTTCCATTCATTGTTCTACTTGTAGAAAGTTACAAATAATTTCCATTTCATGATTATCAATGGGGCTCACTGTTCACTTAAACTTGAAGAACAAAAAATTGGCGAATTGTACTGTTTGGATGCTTTGCATATATGTTTCTTATACTATATAGAAGCAATATATACACAGATTTCAACCGTCTACCTGTTCCATTCACTGTTCTACTTGTCGAAAGTTACAAATAATTTCCTTTAAAGGATTAACAATGGGGCTCGTAGTTCACTTAAAGTTGAAGAGCAAAAAATTGTCGAATTGTACTGTTTGGATGCTTTGCATATATGTTTCTTAGACTATATAGAAGCAATATAAACATTGATTTCAACCGTCTACCTGTTCCATTCATTGTTCTACTTGTCGAAAGTTACAAATAATTTCCTTTAAAGGATTAACAATGGGGCTCATTGTTCACTTAAACTTGGAGAACAAAAAATTGGCGAATTGTACTGTTTGGATGCTTTGCATATATGTTTCTTAGACTATAAAGAAGCAATATATACAATAATTTCAACAGTCTACCTGTTCCATTCATTGTTCTACTTGTCGAAATTTACAAATAATTTCCTTTAAAGGATTAACAATGGGGCTCGTAGTTCACTTAAACTTGAAGAACAAAAAATTGGCGAATGGTACTGTTTGGATGCTTTGCAGATATGTTTCTTAGACTATATAGAAGCAATATATACAAACATTTCAACCATCTACCTGTTCCATTCATTGTTCTACTTGTCGAAAGTTACAAATAATTTCCGATAACGGATTAACCATTGGGGCTCATTGTTCACTTAAACTTGAAGAACAAAAAATTGGCGAATTGTACTGTTTGGATGCTTTGCATATATGTTTCTTATACTATATAGAAACAATATATACAAAGATTTCAACCGTCTACCTGTTCCATTCACTGTTCTACTTGTCGAAAGTTTCAAATAATTTCCGTTAAGGGATTAACAATGGGGATCGTAGTTCACTTAAACTTGAAGAACAAAAAATTGGCGTATGGTACTGTTTGGATGCTTTGCATATATGTTTCTTAGACTATAAAGAAGCAATATATACATTGATTTCAACCGTCTACCTGTTCTATTCATTGTTCTACTTGTCGAAATTTACAAATAATTTCCGTTAAAGTATTAACAATGGGGCTCGTAGTTCACTTAAACTTGAAGAACAAAAAATTGGCGAATGGTACTGTTTGGATGCTTTGCATATATGTTTCTTAGACTATATAGAAGCAATATATACAAAGATTTCAACCGTCTACCTGTTCCATTCATTGTTCTACTTGTCGAAAGTTACAATTCATTTCCGTTAAAGGATTAACAATGGGGATCGTAGTTTACTTAAACTTGAAGAACAAGAAATTGGCGAATTGTACTGTTTGGATGCTTTGCATATATGTTTCTTATACTATATAGAAGCAATATATACACAGATTTCAACCGTCTACCTGTTCCATTCATTGTTCTACTTGTCGAAAGTTACAAATAATTTCCTTTAAAGGATTAACAATGGGGCTCGTAGTTCACTTAAACTTGAAGAACAAAAAATTGGCGAATGGTACTGTTTGGATGCTTTGCATATATGTTTCTTAGACTATATAGAAGCAATATATACAAACATTTCAACCATCTACCTGTTCCATTCATTGTTCTACTTGTCGAAAGTTACAAATAATTTCCGATAACGGATTAACCATTGGGGCTCATTGTTCACTTAAACTTGAAGAACAAAAAATTGGCGAATTGTACTGTTTGGATGCTTTGCA